>PVJN01050032.1:0-15004 GCA_004026805.1 Lasiurus borealis
AATGGTATGAAAGCTTCACCACCATAGTCCTGATATTGCTATAATGAACCATCACACCACATACACAAATGAGAACATCCAGCCACAGCTCATCGCATTACCTGGAAGTAAATATGACACAGCTAGAGTCACTGGAGAAGTGCTATGGTCAGATGTTGAAGTACAGTATAGCTAGGTTTCAGCATTAATTATAATAATTATATTGTAACCACCATCATATAAACCAGCTTCACTGTGACATTTTGTTCTTTGTTTCAGGACTTGCAAAATTCCCAAACTGCAATGGGTGAGGGGAAGGGGTGTGAAAAATAATGTTTGATCAAGGTAACAAAAATGTAAGTTTTTACAGATTTATGTGTTTTTAAGACAGCATTCAAATAAATGATAATTCATATACAGGAAAGCTTGTTAAAACTAATTGATTTCCATACTCCCTATACGTTAGGAGGATTTAATTTTTGCATTTTTGAAGAACTATGCATGTATAAATTATAGGTAGCTGTGAATTCCAAAGCTATAAATATACTGGAGGGCCCTGGTGGTATCAAACTGAACAGCTGTTTGCGGAGAATAAGCCTCTCCAGTACCCTGAGGAAGAGGCACAGAATACTGAAATGTTGGCTAACTGTTCAAATCATTCAAAGAATAAATAGCTCTGAAAACAAAAGGGAAATACCAGCATGGTACAGAGTGTCCTCACAGAGGGAAGGCAGGGCACGAGCCAGGGCAGGAGAGCATTCGTGGGCAAGAACAGCACAGAGCAAGGGTGTGGAGCCTGAGAGGCTTGACAACGCCTCCACTTACAGAGGGAAAGGCAGCATGGGCTTCCAGAGCCCAAGACAGAGCAGGTAGGCCCTGCTCAAGATGCTTACCTGTCCCCTCTTGAGCTCTGGCATCCATCCCCAGATGTCTGAACCAAAGCTGGGTAAGGAAGACGTTTAGATAGAAGGTCCCAGGATAGGGTGTCAGATCCTGAGCAGAATAAAAAGGGCATCCAGACTGGGGAGGAAAGGAGGGTGGTGAGCAGGCCAGCAGAGGTTGTGTCCACATGAAAGGTTGACTTACTGTAATATATCATAGACCCCTAATGGGGGAATGAGGGCATTTACAGAGAAGGTGGATAGGAGGCGATGGTGATGACCATCATGGAATGTCAGAACCCAAGGAGGGTGAAGAGGATGTCCAATGTGGAGGCTGGCTCAGGAGGGGACTGGACGCTCAGAAGGACATCCTAGTGCAGCATATTAGAGTCTGAATAGGGTGAAATAATCAGGAGGACATTCATGGGGTGGGGGGTGGCAGCTGTACAGCATGGAATTTTAGAGTCCAAGTGGGATGAGGTGGGTGTACTAGGAAAAGGTGGCATCAGGCTGGTATTGGAGACTGAGCTGGATAAGTATGATGCCCATGAGAAGACACAGGGTACAACCCACAACAAGGAGTCCAAGCTGGAGCAGTGTGTCCATATGGGATTGGAAGGACAGGAGTGTGGCAGCAGTGCTGATAGGAGCTTGGCTACAGACCGGGATTGATTGATTTAAGTAAATATGATAAGGACAATAGGAGTCAGGTTTGTCACTGTCAGAGAATTTCAAATACTAAAAGGGAGAAAATAAGAATGAGCTATATAATATTAGAATTTGAAACATTGTTAGGAATTCATGGTTGAAAATATATTTAGATAGATATTGAAGCACATGTGGACTCAAATATTTGTATGGGTATATATATATACAAACATATAATACCTAGCCTAGTCTAATGAGAAGGCTGGGATGAGTGACACCCCAACAGCAGTGAGTACATTTAATCACTAATCTTTATATTCCAATTAAAATAACCAGTAATCCTTGAAGAAATGGCTGATTCCAGAACTGGGATAGAGATGTTACAGAATAAACTGAAACACTTTTGTATGTGAGAGAGAGGGGTCAAAAGGATATCAGTGTAAAAGGGTTTTCTGTTGGACAAATCAGAGATAATTTGAGCAGCAAAACAGGCAACAATAGTAATAATTTTTTAAAAATATATTTTATTGATTTTTTTTACAGAGAGGAAGGGAGAGGGAGAGTCAGAAACATTGATGAGAGAGAGACATCGATCAGCCGCCTCCTGCACGCCCCCTATTGGGGATGTGCCCGAAACCAGGATACATGCCCTTGACAGAATCGAACCGGGACCTTTCAGTCTGCAGACCAACGCTCCACTGAACCAAACTGGTTTTGGCAAATTTTTAACTCATTCAATAGTAATAGGAATCCATGAGTTCATATCTATGCATATAAGTAAACAAGTGTGTAACTAAAAAAATAAGTTTAATGGGAAGGTTATAAACATACCTCACAGACACCACCTTAATCAAGTGATCAAAATGAATATCCACAACAGAATGTCAAAATCATGTGCTACCTGGTAGAATACAACAAGAACAGCACAGCATTGCTTTTGTGACATTTCTGCCAACGATGCATAGTGTGAACCAATCATTATGAAGCATCAGACAATCACAAATTGAAAAGCATTTAACAAAATAACTGGACTGTAATCTGCAAAAATAACATGGCCTTGGAACTTAAGGTAAGATTGAGGAACTAGTCCAAATTGGAAAAGTCTCAGGAAACATGAAAACTAAACGCAATGCGTGAATTCATCTGCCTAAAAGACCATTATTGGAACAGCTTCCTAAACTACATAAAGTCTAAGAATTAGATGGAAGTAATATATCTTATTGCCTGGATTCTGACTCTCCTGATACAGTCAGATAGGCATATATCCCAATTCATAGGAAATACATTCAAAAGCATTCAGGGTGATATACTATCATGCCAGCAATTTACTTTTCAATAATTCAGAAAAATTGTACTGTTTTTGCATTTTTTCATTGAGATTGTTACAAATGCATCTTGAAGTAAAAAGTACTTAGCTCCTAATCTGATATTTTTCCTCACAAAAAAAAGGAAGGACCTGTTAACTAAAATGTGTAGAGTAAAAACAGAGAATTTAACCCTAAGAGAGAAAAAAACATATTGAGATTGGATAAAAACCACTTTAAGTGTTTTAAGACTTCAAACCTGGTTGGGTTATATTCCATAGGAATTTTCCATATGCATCACAGAACCACAATTGGTAATTTTCAAAAAATTATAGAATATGGCCGAGACCGGTTTGGCGCAGTGGATAGAGCGTCTGCCTGCGGACTGAAAGGTCCCGGGTTCGATTCCGGTCAGGGGCATGTACCTTGCTTGCGGGCACATCTCCAGTGTGGGGTGTGCAGGAGGCGCCTGATCGATGTCTCTCTCTCATCGATGTTTCTGACTTTCTATCCCTCTCCCTTCCTCTCTGTGAAAAATCAATAAAATATATTAAAAAAAAATTATAGAATATGAAAAGAGGCTAAAGGTTGCACAAGGGCAAATACCCCATCATCACAAAAGATTAAAAAAAAACACTCTATTAAATGTATTAGTCACAAATGATCCCACTTCTAAATGAATTAGTGAATACATGAATCTTCAGGAAAGACAAAGGTATTCACTTGGATTAAGCATGAATCACTTATGAACAAATATACCAAATTAGTCTTATTATCCTTATCTAATAAAAGAGTAATATGCAAATTAACCGTAACTCAGCTACACTCACAAGCCACGCCCATGGGCCAATCTGAGTATGCAAATTAACCCAACCAAGATGGCAATTGGTTAATTTGCATATCCTGGTGCAGAGCAAAGACTGAAGACAGCATAGAAGGAAGCCAAGTGCTACAGAAGCAAGGGAAGCTGCGAGAAGCAAGCAAGGAGAGCAGTGGAGAAGGGAGGGAAGCAGGCAGGGTAGGGGAGAAGGGAGGGAAGCAGATGGGGCTGCTGAGAAGGGACGGAAGCTAGCAGAGCAGCAGAGACCACAGCAGGAAGCCCTACTGCAGGAATCTTCCTGCAATGGGCCTCTAGTCCTATATAATAAAAGTCTAATATGCATATTGACTGAACGGTGGAATGACTGGTCACTATGATGTTCACTAACCACCAGGGGGCAGACGTTCAGTGCAGGAGCTGCCCCCTGGTGGTCAGTGCACTTCCACAGGGGGAGCACATGCTAGAAGCCAGGCTCACAGCCGGCAAGCACGGCAGCGGTGGTAGGAGCTTCTTACACCTTCACTGCAGCACTAAGGATGTCTGATGGCTCCCTGACTGCAGGAGGGCACAGGCGGGGCTGAAGACCCCCCCCTCTCCCCCCCACCCAGCCACCCGAGTGCATGAATTCCGTGCACCGGGCCTCTATTTTAGGCAAGTTGGTTAACCTCTCTGTGCTTTAGTTTCAGCATTGAAAAAATAATAGAAATAAAAATAAGACCTATTTCTAAGGGGTTTCTTGAGTTTTAAAGGGCTTATCTCTAAAGTGATTAGAAGAGTGTCCAACACAGAGTGAGTTTTATACAGAAGTTAGCTGTTAACGAAGAAATTAAAAACAAGTTTCAGGACAGATACAAATACTGCATGTTACTTTTTTTTTTCTAGGCATTATTTTCTTTGCCTCATACACCCCTTCAAATTTGTATCCAACTCCATTTTCTTTCAGAGTATTTTAATTTCCTGCTCTTTGACAAAATGTTTCTTAATCTTAAGCAGTAATATATCAATATGAAGTGACAGTTTGACAATATGGTTCTCACTTTTCATAGTATAAATTCAAAGACAAATTGTGAATGAGTTAAGTGAAACTTGTAATTCACAGCTGTGAGGTCACCCTAGTGAATTATAAGCTTTTCATTATGTCAGAACTGTGAATTACAAAGATTTTTTCTATATTTCCTGTCAAATAATTTATTAGCTACCCTCTATCTCGGGAGTTTGCAGCATGCCAGAACCAGAGAGCACAGGGACTACAATGAGGCATTTCCAGATAGAACAATAAGCATTCAGACATTATGAAGAATATAAAAGGAGCCAAAACCGGTTTGGCTCAGTGGATAGAGCATCGGCCTGTGGACCGAAAGGTCCCAGGTTCGATTCCGGTCAAGGACATGTACCTTGGTTGCAGGCACATCTCCAGTAGGGGGCGTGCAGGAGGCAGCTGATGTCTCTCTCTCATTGATGTTTCTGACTTTCTATCCCTCTCCCTTCATCTCTGTAAAAAATCAATAAAATATATATTTTTTAAAAAAGAATATAAAAGGAAAATAGTTATGATTTTTAGACTGCACTCTTCTTCAGTTTAGAGGCATTCCTAACAGGCAGTTCATTTTCTCTAAATTGGGGCCATTGCCATCCAAACTTGAGAAAAGCTATCTTTTTATTGTCTCCTTATTAACACCATCAAATATCTTTTCTCAAAAGTCATTAAGTGTGTGGTTCTATATAGTTTTAAAAATTAAGATATTAACCTGAACTTCACTATCATTACTACTATCATGAAACTCTGGGTAACTCTTTACAATTAACAGAGCATGTTCATGTCTTTATTGTTCACACTGACCCAATGTGATAATATAATGTGGGAGGCAGGGTCACAAAGAGGGGGAACAGGAATTATATCCCTATTTATTTATGAGGAAATTGAGGTGTGGGAAGGCTCTGAGAAATGACAGAGGCTTGTCCAAAATCATGCCACCACTAAATGTCAAAAGCAGGAATCATACATTCAAGTTTCAAATCCAGATATTATTTCCCCCATTGCACTCACCCTCCTGCTCTGTATGAGCATGCATGTCTGTGTAGTGCAACCAAAATTGATCCCTGTTGCTTCATACAATGCAGTCTCTTCAGTGTCACATTTGAAGTATTCTAAAGTGATGACTTAAAGAATTCCAAAATCTGCACCTGCAGATGCTAAAGAAAATATATTCTGTTTCAGTTTATACCCTACAGCCACATCAACTCCTGTTTTCTCTTCCACTCTCAAAACCCTCCCTGCTGCGTCAATATGGCTTTTGTCATTTGTTCCCTTTCCCCTTCCCTTTGGTCTCTCAAATCCTGTCCCTCACTCAGCAGGCTCCTGAATCTACATCACAGAAGCCCAGGAACTAAGCACACACAACCACATTCTCTTTGAAGTTCCGAGAGATGGACAGACAAAAGCAAAATTATATTCTATAAATGGTGTTGGGAGAGTGAAAGTTTGTAACACTCACCCATTAGTAAATCTTATCTCTATTTCTAGAGTTTTTGATCTTGCTAGCTTGAAGATTATACTGATGACAATATTCTTGTTTACACATTTAAGTTTGATGGGTGAAACTGATACCTGACCGGAATCCCTTCCATGCTTCATGAGAGTTCAATATTTGTGCAATTCCCTAAGCGTATCATGCTCTTTCTAACTTCTACACCGGTGTTTCCCACCTTTTTTAGGGGATACTTTGGAATAAATAGCAGAAGTCGGTCAACAACCAGGAGGCATCAGAGATACCCTATCTGAGGCACTCCAGGGAATGGAGGGCTCATTGATTGGAGCACTCTGTTCTATGTCCTACATGTTGCTTTTCTTCCTAGATAATCTCATTATCCAACATTATTAATCTTCCTCTCATTGCTTTGTCTAGCCAGCTCCTGGTCATCCTTCAGGGAACCACTTAGGTGTTACATCTCTCAGAATGCCCCCACCCTGCTCTCCCCAGACCAAGGAAGGTGAGAGGCCCATCACATTTCTGTGCTTATCCGCATCTTAGCACCCCTCATTCACTTTGTGTTTAGTTTCATCTTCCACTAGACTGTAAGCATCTTAAAAGTAGAAACTTTATTCTATATATTTTTAGTATTTATATGGTGCCTAGAAAATAGTTGGCACTGGATTAACTACCCTTTAATGAATTAATGAATTCAGAAACTCTTGCTAGATTCTAGTCGCCAGCAGGTCTCGCAAGAAAGAACTCCCCTCTGATAGTTCTGGCAGGGAACAGTCTGATAAAGTTTCCAGGTCCTGACCACCACAGGATGAGCCACGCCTGGCGAGGCTGTCATGCACCATGTTGTTCTTTCTCACAGCACCTTGTTCTTTGCCTGGATTATAATTTGTAATAATTCACTTACTTACTTGTTTAATGTCTGTCTCTCCCACAGACTGTAATCTCAGGACAGAAAAATTTAGATTTGCTCCAACATTATACCCAGCTCTTGTAAGAGTGCCTAATTTAGTGGAAATGGATGAATGAATGAATGATTTAAGTCACTCTTTCTTCAACAACTAAGAGTGCATATCACCTCTTTTGATGGCCAATTCTTAAATTCTAAGCTCTGCCAGGACAAATGGACCTTTTCCTGTTTCTCAGAATTTCCCTTTAATGCATCTTAAAGAGAAGCAAAGGAGGAGAAACTGGGAGGGGAAGAGAGTTACTGAGAGACTTAATGGCCTAGATGACAGCCAGTTAAACCACTAATTCTGAGTAGTATTCCCTATGTGGTCAATATTATTATAAGCAGGATAAAGAGCACAGGCACACTTCAGATGTAGACTGCCTCAACTAGGCCTCTTCTTGAGAGAGAAATAATATTGTAATCTTTTTTAGACAAGATTTATTAAAAAACACACAAAAAATACCAAGATAATTGAGCCACTTCTAAAGTGATGCACATACCTGATTCATAGGAGATTTGAAATAGTTAAACATATGCTCTGGTATATGGTCTGATTTAGTATTTTTAAATTGGACAGTATTAACTTCAAAGCATATTTCTCCTAGTTTTCAAAATAGTCAATGCTGAAATAGCACCCATCAAATGTTTCCCGTGACTGTTATAACAAGCTTGTCCTAGATACAAGAAAACTAATTGCAGAGTCTGTTTTTCCCTCTTTTCTATAAATACATTCTAAATAACAGGTTATGGGTTTAATTAAATAAATATTAATATGTTCCTTGAAAAGATAAATGTATTTCATAAGATTTCATTCTCTTGGCACTATCTCTCCAATAGTCAGATCAATAGAGGATTTAATCTTGTCCAAAATGTGAATTTTTAGTGACACTGAAATTTCTGGAAAGCACTCATTACATACTAGCATGTTGAAGGAATGTCTTTTAACCAAGAACTTGACTGAGTCTTCTCAAGAAAAAGTTATACAGACTTATGTTTGTGCATGGAGTAGTAAACTGATCTTATGGCCTGCTAAATTACAGTCATTTATTTTTTAAATCCTAAGATCAACCAACCTTTAAGAAAACTATAAAAGTTTAATTAGAATCACAGAACCAACCCCATTACAAAGGCAAATAATTTTAAATCACCTAGAGCAGTGGTTCTCAACCTTCCTAATGCCGAGACCCTTTAATACAGTTCCTCATATTGTGGTGACCCCCGACCATAAAATTATTTTCGTTGCTACTTGATAACTGTAATTTTGTTACTGTGAATGAATTGTAATGTAAATATCAGTGTTTTCTGATAGTCTTTGGCTCTACAGCAGTGGTTCTCAACCTGTGGATCGTGACCCACAGGTTGAGAACCGCTAACAGGGTCGCCTAAGACCATCGGAAAACACCGATATTTACATTACAATTCAGAACAGTAGCAAAATTACAGTTATGAAGTAGCAACAAAAATAATTTTATGGTCGGGGGTCACCACAACATGAGGAACTGTATTAAAGGGTCACGGCATTAGGAAGGTTGACAACCACTAACTATAGGAATAGTTGGAGTTCTGAATTTGAATACTTTATCACTAGATTTGCTTGTCACTTTTGAGTTGAAAGTAGATAAAATAAATCACTTTGCAGTCTTTTTCCTTAGGATCCTCACCATATTTTAACAACTTATATAAGGCTATCAATGGTCCAGCAGTTAAAAGCATAGGTTTTGGAGTCATTGACATGGAGTGAAGCCCTTGCTTTGCCACTCACTGGTTGTGTGACCTTTACAAAGTTACTTAATCTCTCCAAGACTCAGTTTCATTCCTATAAATGGTAATAATAACTGAACTATATGACCATAATGATGTGAAGATTAAACAAAGATTGTGTATAGTACTTAATACCTGGCATACAGTAAGTGTTCAGTAAATATTAGCTATCTATTCTATCTTTATGTATAGGTGTATTATATATCACTCTTTATTATTTCCTGTGTTATCTAGTATCCATGATCCAGGCTACCTTTCATTACCTACCTCCTCCCACTCTGTCAGTCATTCAAGCCAACAAAAGATCTATACAGATAAAGGCCAGGAAAGGTTATAATCACAGGAAGCACAGAATAGATCAAGAGACAACCTCAGTAGAATCTTGTGGGAAACCAAAAATATGCATTATGATGCAACCCGTTTATCCACCCATAAAACTGCAGTAATATACATATGGCCTTTAACAGAATTTTGACCAATTTAATTAGAAAATTAAGTCATTCAATAAACACGTCTAAGTGCCAACTGTGTACTCACCATGAATAAGACTCACACAGTCTCTGCCCTCATGGAACTGATATTCTAGTTGGAAAACAAACTTTACACAAAGAATTATTTTCTTACAATTGTAGTTAACTGTTACAAAGAAGAGAGGTATGCAGCAACGAGCCAGCCAGCATGGCTCAGTGGTTGAGTGTCGACCTATGAACCAGGAGGTCACAGTTTGATTCCTGGTCAGAGCACATGCCCAGTTTGTGGACTCAATCTCCATTGTGGAGCATGCAGGAGGCAGCCAATCAATGATTCTCTCTCATCATTAATATATATATATCTCTCTCTCTCTCTCCTCTTTCTCTTCCTCTCTGAAATCAGTAAAAATATATATTATGTAAAAAAAAAAAAAAAAGATGGCAGCATAGGTGAACACCTAAGCTGCTGCCTCACTAAACAATTTCAAAATTATATCTAAAAGACAGAACAAACACCATCCAGAACCACAGGAAAGCTGACTGAATAAAAATTCTACAACTAGAAGTAAAGAGAGGGACTCACGAAGACTCAGAGGAGCTGTAAAAAGCTGAGGTACGGAGACACACTCATGGAGATAACGGGCGGAGGAGGGTCTGGCTGACTTCCTCTAGGGGGAGGGAGACTGAAAATCCTGACGGCACTGAACCCCACTTCTGACTGCATTGAACCCAACTCCAGGTGAGACTCATACAGGGGAGTCTGGACTGTTGTGAAAAGAAAGGAGTGCACAAAAACTTAGGGGAGCCACAAAAGACAGAGGTCTGGGGATGCGCAAAAGTGCACACATAGAGCGCTGACTGCTGATTGGGCCACTGGCTTTCTCTAGCGGGAGGAAAACAGAACCTCACAAAAGCACTGAAATCCAGGTCCAAATGCACTGAACCCCAGTTTCGGGCAAGACTCTGGGGACCCAGACTCATATGGGTCCCTAGAGCGCACAGAAACTCAGGGGAACCAGAAAGGCAGAGGTCTGGAAGTTTGCACGCACACATGCACGTGCGCATGAAAGGAAGAGATTTGGAGGCAACTGCGCATGGGCAGACAGAGCTGATCCTCACAAACAATTGGCTTGGAGGTCAATTCCTCCCAGTGATACCAACAACAATCAAGACTTAACTACAACAAGGCTGTACACACAGTCCACAAAGGGGTGCACCAAGAGTGTCCACCTCAGGTAACTAGGGAGGCAGAGCTACTGGACCACATAGGACATCCAGCACACAAAGCTACTCTACCAACTCAGGGAAGCAGCAAAATATGCGGAGACAAAAGAATAGATCACAAATGAAAAAAATGGAGGAAAACAAACAACTGGATATAGAGTTCAAAACCACGGTTATAAGGTTTTTTAAGAATTTCCTAGAAAAAAATGGATAAATTTAGTGAAAACCAAGAGGAGATGAAAAAGGATCAACCAGAGATGAAAAAGAACCAACTAGAAATAAAACATACACTGACTGAAATAAAAAAAAATATTATACAGAAACCTAACATAAGACTAGAGCAGTGGTTCTCAACCTTCCTAATGCTGCAACCCTTTAATACAGTTCCTTATGTTGTGATGATCCCCAACCATAAAATTATTTTTGTCGCTACTTCATAACTGTAATTTGCTACTGTTGTGAATCTTAATGTAAATATCTGTGTTTTCTGATGGTCTTAGGAGACCCTGCTAGCTGTTCATGACCCGCAGGTTGAGAACCACTGAACTAGAGAAATACAAGAATCAAGTCAAACATTTGAAATACAAAAAAGCAAAAATACTCCACTGAAAAAGCAAAAGGAAAAAAAAAGTGAAGATAGTGTAAGAAGCCTCTGGGACAACTTCAAGCGTACCAACATCAGAATTATAGGGGTGCCAGAAGAAGAGAGAAAGATACTGAAAACCTATTTGAAGAAATAATGACTGAAAACTTCCCCCACCTGGTGAAAGAAGCACACAGAATCCCAAACAAAAGGAATCCAAAGAGGACCACACCAAAACACATCATAATTAAAATACGAAGAGCAAAAAACAAAGAGAGAATATTAAAAGCAGTGAGAGAAAAACAGTTAATTAGCTACAGGGGAGCACCATACAACTGTCAGCTGATTTCTCAATAGAAACTATGCAGGCCAGACAGAAGTGGCAAGAAATATTCAATGTGATGAATAGCAAGAACCTACAACCAAGATTACTCTACCCAGCAAAACTATAATTCAGAATTAAAGGGCAGATAAAGAGCTTCAGAGATAAGAAAAAACTAAAGGAGTTCATCAATACCAAACCAGTATTATATGAAATGCTGAAAGGTATTCTTTAAGAAGAGGAAGAAGAAAATGGTAAAGGTAAAAATAATGAACAATAAATACGTATCTACCAATAAGTGAATCTAAAAATCAAGTGAATTGAAAATCTGATGAACAGAATACACTGGTGAATATAATAGAATTAGGGGCATAGAAAGGGAGTGGACTGATAATTCTCAGGGGGAAAGAGGAAAGAAGTGTGCAGGGAGACTGATCAAAAATCATACACATATGGATGAGAACAATGGGGGGGAGGTAAGGGCAGAAGGTGTGGTAGAAGCCAGGTGGAGGGTTGATATGGGGGGAACAAAAAGGAACAATTGTAATAATGTGAACAATAAAGATTTATTAAAATAAAAAAATTATAAGAAATAAAAAACAACAAAGAGCACTAAAGAAGAAATCGACCTTTCAAATCACAAACCATGGGGATCAGAAAAGACTTCTGTGAGGAAGTGGCAGAGCAAACAACAAGTGTACATATCCTGCAGCTAGAAGGAATGTGATGCACTTAAAAATTGAAAGAAGGCCTGTCCAGAGCAAAAGGAAGACTTGCTTACTGCCCATTAGAAAATATGTGAGCTCCCAATCTTAGGGCTCCTCTCCTTTCACATAAAGTACTGCATATGCAGGTGCTAGATTCCCTCTTCATGGTTCCTCAGGGTATTTGGGGCTTGAGATATATGTAAGAGAGAGAAAAAGAGAAAAGGAAAGTCAACAGCGCATTGGAATTAAAAGCATAAACTTTTAGAGCCAGCCTGGATAGCTTGAGTATCAGCTTTGCCCCTTATTAAAGTTTGCCATTTTCTATCTGGAAACAGAATTTAAAAGTAAATTTAAAAAAAAATAACTTCTCACCTAGCCCTTTTGGCTCAGTGGTTGAGTGTCAGCCCGAACCAAGAGGTCGCTAGTTTCAGTCAGAGCACATGCCCAGTTTGTGAGTTTGACCTCCAGTAAGTGGGGTGCAGGAGGCAGCCGATGGATGTTTATCGCTCATTGATGTTTCTATCTATCTCTCTCCCTTCTTCTCTGAAATCAATAAAAGTATATTAAAAAAAAAAAAAACACTTCCCAACTTATTTTACAGTAATGTATTAACCTTGACACAAAGCTTGACAATGACATTAAAAGAAAGAAAAATTACAGGTCAACATTTCTTATGGACAGAGATAAAAAAAAATCCTGATGAAAATACAAGCAAATTAAATCCAGATTTGTAAAACAAGAAAATCCGTAATGATAACTGGATTTTCACAGATCATGAGGTATTGAAACCTAAGTCCAACAACCCACATGGAGCTGAAGCTTATCAAAAGTCACATGAGTGAGGCTATGAAGCAGATCCTTTCCAGTTGAGCCTTGAGCTGACTGCAGCCTCATGAGAGACCCAGAGCCAGAGGACCATGGCCAAACCAACCCAGACCACAACCTACAGAAACGGTGAGTTAATAAACGTTATCAACTGTGTTAAGTCACTAAATCTTGGGGTAATTAGGATGAATTTGATTTTAAAATTAACTCAAAGATTCAAAAAGGTCAGTGAACCACGAGCAAGATAAATACAATTCTGACACCTAGTCATGTCTGAATCACACTGCTGAAAACTAAAGAGAAAGAGAAAAATGGCATATCACATGTGGGATAACAACAATATTAATGACAAACTCCTCAAAAATTCAGTGGAGGCCAGAGGCAATGGAAGGACATCTTTAACATGTTCAGAGACCATGGTAAACTCTATGTCCAGTTAAAATCCTTCAAAGTTAGAATAAAACAAAGACATTTTCAGACAAACAAAAGCTAAGAAACATTTTTAACAGCAAACCTGCACTACAGGAAATTCTAAAAAAGCAAGCAAACAACTACATAAATAAGTAAATTTCCAGGTTCAAAAGAATGATACCAGATGGAAACTTGGATCTATCTGAAGACATAAGATATACTGCATATGGTACATATATGGGTAAATATAAAGATCTACACTTTTCTCTTTTTTTAATTTCCTTAAAGGACAACATACTAAAACAAAATAATAACATGGGGGGCTTATAACATATGTAAAGCAAAATATACAGCAACAAGAACATAAAAGATGAGAGGGGTATAAGCGGATTTAGGCTACTGAAGTTTATCACATTTTATATAAAGTAATTCACTCTTCATTTTAAGCAGACTATAGTAAAGATATACACTGTAATTCCTAGAGCAGCCATCCATAAATAAATTTATTAATTAAAAGACAACAGAAAATAGCAAAATGGTAGACATTAACTATATCAAAAAATACATTTAGCCCTAACCGGTTTGGCTCAATGGCTAGAGCGTCGGCATGTGACTCAAGGGTCCCAGGTTTGATTCTGGTTAAGGGCATGTACCTTGGTTGTGGGCACATACCCAGTAGGGAGTGTGCAGGAGGCAGCTGATCAATGTTTCTCTCTCATGGATGTTTCTAACTCTCTATCCTTCTCCCTTTCTGTCTGTAAAAAATTAATAAAATATATTTTTTAAAACAAGTACATTCAGTGTAAGTAGATTAAGAAGAAGGGACTCAAAATTACTAAGAAACAAAACCTAACTGCATGCTGTATACAAGGCACACACTTTGAATATAAAGATATATACTGATCAAGAATTTAGCTCTGGCTGGTTTGGCTCAGTGGATGGAGTGTCAGCCTGTGGACTGAAGGCTCCCAGATTCTATTCCAGTCAAGGGCACATGCCTCGGATGCGGGCTCGATCCCCAGTGTGGGGCTTGCAGGAGGCAGTCAATCAATAGTTCTTTCTCATCATTGATGTTTTTACTTCTCTGTTCCTCTGCCCCTCCCCTCTGAAATCAATAAAAAATATATATTTTTAAAAAGAGTTTTAAAAAATATACAAAGTAACAATGCAAACAATAAGCTGAAATGGTTAGACTTATATCAAAGTGGACTTCAAAACGATAAGTATTTCCAGAGGCAAGTAAGGGTGTTTCATAATGAGGAAAGGGTCAATTCATTAGGAAGACACTACAGTACTTCCCCTTTATTCTCAGGGGATATGTGGATGCCTGATACTAGATATAGTACCAAACCCTATAATTATAGGATGTCTTCTACTATACATACACATACCTATAACAAAGTTTAACTTATAAAGTAGGCACAGTAAGAGATTAACAACAGTAACTAATAGAAAAATAGAACAATTATAACAATATCTATACTAATAAAAGGGAAATATGCTAATTAGACTGGGAGGCCTTCCAGGAGACCTTCCAGACATTCTTTTGGACAAAGCTATGGTGGCAGGACCAAGGTAGAGGCAGTTAGAGGCCAAGAGGGGAGGGCAGTTGTGGGTGATCAGGCCATTAG
>PVJN01050033.1:0-15004 GCA_004026805.1 Lasiurus borealis
CTATAGATTCAATGTAATCCCCATTAAAATACTAAGGCATATTTCAAAGACCTTGAAAGAACACTCCAAAGATTCATCTGGAACAAAAAAAGATCCTGAATAGCCACAGCAATCCTGAGAAAGAAGAATAAAGTAGGCGGGATCTCAACACCAGATTTCAAGCTGTATTACAAAGCCACTGTTCTCAAAACAGCCTGGTCCTGGCATAAGAACATACACACAGACCAATGGAATAGAATAGAGAATCCAGATATCAACCCAAACCACTATGATCAATTAATATTTGACAAAGAAGGCATCAACATATAATGGAGTCAAGACAGTCTCTTCAATAAATGCTGTAGGGAAAATGGGACAGATACATGCAAAAAAAAAAAAAAGAAAAGAAAAGAAAGAAAGAAACTAGACCACAAATTTACATCATACACAAAAATAAACTCAAAATGGATATAGGACTTAAACATAAGATGGGAAACCATAAAAATACTAGAGGAATCTACAGGCAGCAAAATCTCCGACATATTCACTGATACTTATTCACTGATACTGCTCCTAGGGCAATGGAAGCTAAAGAGAAAAAAAAAATGGGACTACATCAAAATAAAAAGCTTTTGCACAGCAAAAGAAACTATCAACAAAACAACAAAAAGCCCACTGTATGGGAGAACATATTTGTAAATGTTATCATTGATAAAGGTTTAATCTCCAACATCTACAGGCAACATATACAACTGAATAAAAGGAAGATAAATGATCCAAATTAAAAAAAAAAAAATGGGCAACCTAAATAGAATCTTTTCGAAAGAAGACAGAAGGAAGGCCAAGAGACACATGAAAACATGCTCAAAATCATTAATTATGAAAGAGATGCAAATCAAAATGACAATGGGTACCATCTCACACCTGTCAGAAGGGCAATGATTAACAAATCAACAAATGACAAGTGTTGGCGAAGATGCAGAGAAAAAGGAACCCTTGTGCACTGCTGGTGGGAATGCAGACTGGTGCAGCCACTGTTGAGAACAGTTTGGAGTTTCCTCAAAAAACTAAAAATGGAACTCCCATTTGACCCAGTAATCCCACTCCTAGGAATACATCCTAAGAAACTAGAAACACCAATCAGAAAGGATATATGTTCATAGCAGCACAATTTACAATAGGTACAATTTGGAAACAGCCTAGGTGCCCGTCAGCAGATGACTGGATCAGAAAACTATGGTACATCTACACAATGGAATACTATGCTGCCATAAAAAAGAAGGAATTCTTACCATTTGCAGCAACCTGGATGGAATTAGAGAGCATTATGCTAGGTGAAATAAGCCACTTAATGAAAGAAAAATACCACACTCATTTATGGATAATAAAGAACATTATAAACTGATGAACAAAAGGATAGATACAGAGGCAGTAAAGCATCAAACATAATGTCAAATTACAGTGGGAAGGTAAGAGATCAACCTAAGGATTTGTATGGATGCACATAAGCATAATCAATGGACACAAGACACTGGGGGGTTAGGGCATGCATGAGCATAGTGGGGCACATTGGGAAGATATGCACACATGTAATACATTAGTAAAAATAAATTAAAATAATATATTTAGCTTATTATAGTGCAAAATAATAAAAATAAAAAATTTGAAAAAAAAAGACACTACAAAGAAAGAATTAAAGGCCGATATCTCTGACAAACATAGGTGCTAAAATCATCAACAAACTTCTAGAAAAATCAGATCCAGCATTACATTAGAAAGATCATACACCATGACCAAGTAAGGTTTATTTCAGAGATACAAGGATGGTACAATATCTGCAAATCAATAAATGTGATACATCACATAAATAAATTGAGAGATAAAATCAAAATAGTCATATCAATTGATGTGGGAAAATCATTTGATAAAATCCAACACCTTTTCTTGATTAAAAATTCTCAGCAAAGTGGGAACAGAGGAATCATATCTCAACATAATAAATGCCTTGTATGACGAACTTATAGCCAACAGCATACTCAATGGGCAAAACTAAAACCATTCCCCCCAAGAAGAGGAACAAGATGGGGATGCCCACTTTCACCACTCCTGTTCAGTATAGTACTGGCAGTGCTAGCCATAGCCATCAAACAAAAAGAAATAAGTGTGGGAACCTCTTTCCACGTCCCGAGTGGTTCAGGGTTCCCGGGTCAAGGTTCGGGTTCTGAAGGAGGCTGCACGCAAACAAAATGAGAGACTAGAAAACATTAATTTGGCGATATTGGGGGGCCAGGCGGGAGCCTTCCTCTAGTGGAAAGGACTGCCCTTTGCTCTGGCCTTTTTCTCCCTTTTATTAAGGCTTTGGGACACACCTCTAGCCTTTAGGCAAAAAATAACAAAACAGAAATTAACATGAAGCAACAGAGGTTGCTTCAACCAATAATGTTTCAACTAAACAGTGAGTAATTAGCTCTGATCTTTCAGAGCAGTTAAGGTTGGCCAGCCTTCTGACTTCCTGTTTACATCCACTTAGTGAGAACAATATTTGGTTTCCGACAAATAAGGCATCCAAATTGGAAAAGAAGAAGTAAAACTGTCTCTATTCACAGATGACATGATATTGTATATAGAAACCCCTAAAGGCTCCATCAAAAAACTACTAGACTTAATAAATGAATTTGACAATATAGTAGAATACAAAGTTAACACTCAGAAATCTACAGCTTTTTTATATACCAATAATGGACTCACAAAAAGAGAAACAACAAAAATGATCTTATTTACCATTGCACCAAAAAAATTAAGATACCTAGGAATAAACTTAACTAAAGAGGTAAAAGGCCTGTACATGGAAAACTATGGGACATTGAAAAAAAGAGATAGAGGAAGACATAAACAAATGGAAGAGCATATCATGTTCATGGATTGGGAGAAATCAACATCCTTAAAATGTTCATACCACCTAAAGCAATCTAAAGATTTAATGCAATCACCATTAACATACCAATGGCATATTTCACAGACCTAGAATAAATTCTCCAAAAAGTCATATGGAATTAAAAAAAAAGACCCCAAATAGCTGCAGCAATCTTGAGAAAGAAGAACAAAGTTGGAGGGATCACAATGCCAGATGTCAAGCTATATTACAAAGTCACTGTTCTCAAAACTTCCTGGTACTGGCACCAGAACAGATACATAGATCACTAGAACAGAACAGAGAACCCAAAAATAAACTCAAGCCATTATGCTCAATGTAATATTTGACAAAGGAGGCAAGAGTATACAATGGAGTCAAGACAATCTCTTTAATAAATAGTGTTGGAAAAATTGGACAGATACATGCAAAAAAAATGAAACTAAACCACCAACTTACATCATACACAAAAATAAACTCAAAATGAATCAAGGGCTTAAATATAAGATAGGAAACCATAAGAATACTACAGAAATCCATAGGCACCAAAATATCAGACATATGTCAGAGCAATATCCCTTACTGATACAGTTTCTAGGGCAGTGGTCGGCAAACTCAACAGTATAATGATTGAATTTTCTTTTGAGAGCCAAATTTTTTAAACTTAAACTTCTTCTAATGCCACTTCTTTTTTTGTGGAAGAGCCACACTCAAGCGGTCAAAGAGCTGAATGTGGCTCAAGAGCTAGAGTTTGCTGACCACTGTCCTAAGGCAATGGAAATAAAGGAGAAAATAAACAAATGGGACTACATCAAAATAAAAAAGCTTCTGCACAGCAAAAGAAACCATCAACAAAATAAGAAAGCTCACTGGACGGGAGAACTTACTTGCCAGTGTTATCTCTGATAAGGGTTTAATATCTAACATTTACAAGGAGCTCATACAACTTAACAAAAGGAAGGTAATCTAATCAAAAAATGGGCAAAGGACCTAAATAGACACTTTTTGAATGAGGATATTCAGAAAGCCAAGAGACATATGAAAACATGCTCAAAGTCATTAATCATTGGAGAGATGCAAATTAAAATGACAATGAGGTACAATCTCACACCTGTCAGAATGGCTATCATCAATAAATCAACAAATGACAAATGCTGGAGAAGATGGGAGAAAAAGGTTTGTATAAGTCACAGAAAGTTCATGTAAGTCACAGAAGGTCTGTACAAGTTAAAAAAAAAAAAGAAGAAGAAGAAGAAGAAATGAAAAGGCCAAAACACTCGATAATTTTTTTTTCCCAAAACCAATTGTTATTTTGCCACAAAAGACCCAGGTATTATGGCCCTTTACAAGAAAAAACTTGGTTGGTTTTCTGAGGACTCTAACAAATTCACATAGTTTTAGTCACTTGTCATTGACTGTAACTTAGAGTATTTACAAATTGTTCTCTTCCACTACTATCAACACATAATAGAAGTTATAAGGACTTATGTCAGTGGTTGGCAAACTCATTAGTCAACAGAGCCAGATATCATCAGTACAATGATTGAAATTTCTTTTGAGAGCCAAATTTTTTAAACTTAAACTTCTCCTAATGTTACTTCCTCAAAATAGATTGGCCAGGCCATGGTATTTTGTGGAAGAGCCATACTCAAGGGGCCATCAAGCCCCAGTTTGTCAACCATGGACTTACTGTAATAAAATAACTGGTCATCACAGTCAACATCACATATACAGACCAGGGGGAAATACAATCCCAAATCAAAAGCCTAATTAAATATATTGAAGCATCCATCTTATATAAAAACTGCTGTTTGAAATTTTAATCCTGCTATTTGGCTTACTCCATGCTTGTTTGCTTAAATAATAAGGAAAATAAGATGACTTCCACTTCAGAGAAGCCATTAAACCTTCCCTGGACAAAATTAACAGTGTAGGCAAGAGGCCAGGCCTTTGGTTGAGGTCTCAAAGCCCCAGCACATAGGGGCCCTTTAAGAACTTGCAAAGGTGGCTTTGTCTCTCATATTTGAGAGACAAAGGAGGTAAAAACATATAAATAGGGAAAGTTCCTCCATCTTGGGGCCCAGAATTTGAGACACCTTTTCCTGTGACTCACGCATAATAAATGTAACTCCAAACTCTCTGAGCATTGCTTGATTTATTCCGGTTCTCTCTAACAATATCAAACTAAAACAAATAAAGGACAAAAGAAAAGCAGCCAACTGCCAGACCCAATAACTAAGGAAAAGGAACTCTAGCCAAGTTCCTTTTCCTTAGCTATTGGTATATCCAAGTTATACCAATACCCTCTAAGTTCTAAAGGTAGGTGTCCACCTTACCCTAAGTCTCATGAAAATAAAAACTACACCTACAGGAAAAAGTCACAATGTTACTTCTCTCAAATTAAACCTGTTTCTTGTAAGTCCCCACAGGAACCTCAACCTGAGACCTACTCTTGTAAACCCATGAGGACCTCAAGCTCCTCTTAAAGAAACAAAAACCCATTACAGATAAATAATGTAATGGCGGGGCATGAATATAATTGTCTATTAACCTTGTCAAGTTTGTCACTTCTAGGAAAGAACAACTCTGCATCAAGGTAATGATGCTTCAGGGATTTCAGCCCATCCCCACTTTAGAAGAATCAACAAACGCCCTTTCTGTTATAGTTTCAAATCCCCCTTGTCTCCTTTAGATCAGACAGGAAAAGGCTTCTATACCCTAACACAGGCAGGGTCTACACCCCTTAACAGCATGGAGTAATTACGGAATACGGACCTTCTTCCCTTATCAACCCTGAAAGATTTTAGGGATAGAAGTGTCTGAGAGGGGGAAATATGTTACAGGATTCCAGGGCAGGAAGACTAGGGAAACTGAGACAGGAAAGTTAAAACAAGGCCAAATAGTGTGGGCAGTTTGCAGCCAGCTTGTAACATTATCTTCCTCAGCCAAGGACACTAGAGCCAATGATGGTTTAAAAAAAAACCTCCCTCCTGAGAGAATGCAGAAAGGGAAAGGGGAAGGAGAAAAGAAAAAAAAGGGCCGTTTTTCTCCCTAAGCAGAGAAGTCAGTGATCTTGAGGTTTGGCAAGATAAAGTTACCAGGTGCTTCTTGTGATATCTGGGAAGGCAACAACAAAGGAAAATAAGGGGGAATGGAAAGTTGAAAAGTAATCTGTGTCAAAATCGTCAGCAGAGGAATTTTGATACATACAGACCAGAGGGTATATAACGTCTCAGACCCCTACCCAACTTGCTCTTCAGATTAGCTGCAGGCCTGTCTGTGCTTCATAAGCCAGATGTATAAGTTTGCTTGCTTCCTTTGCTTTTTCAATAAAGGTGCATGCTTCAATTGCATTAATGCATTGGCTTTTCACAACACAGTCAAGGTCTCTCTCATAGATTCATTTATATGAAAAGACAAGGATTGAGGTTGAGGACAGCCCTCTCCCATTGACTCAGAGGGCGATCCAGTAATTCCTCTCTGGTATCGATGAGAAGTGCCTGTAACAGTGGCAGGCAGAGGCCTGAGTTTAGCTCTTGGGAGTCCACTCTGAATCCCACAAACATGGAAGATGTGCAGATGTCCCCACAAGTTCTGTGCAAGGATTTGGAAGGGACAAGAAGGTGCAGCAGATGTAACCTCAGTGGACCTTACTGTAGGTCAGTAGGCAGGACTCTCTTGTTACAAGGAGGAACGGGGAGAAAACAAATGTTGCAGAGACTTCGAGAATATGTAATGCTGAGCTGAATCTGAGTCAGCAGGCATGCTCAGAGCATCTGGACCAAAAAGTGAAGAGGTCATAAGTTTACTATCTGCAGACTTTAGCAGATGTCAGCAGGCAGAACAGTGATTAGAGGACAAGGAAAGCATCGCCAGCAGCCAGCAAGGACCCATAGAGCAGGGATACCTACACTTGCATCTAAGATTCTCTCCACATTTTTATGAAGCAAAGTGGGCAGATCTGCAGTTTTCCCAGGCGTTACCTGGGACTAGAAAAGAAGAGGAGGCTGCTGAACTGTTGAGCACTTACTAAAAAAAAAAGCAGACTGTTTAAACCAACAATATTGAGAGATATTTACTGGAAAGTGTAAATCTTTCTTTTGAGCATCTTTGTAGTGGATTTGGAAAAAAAAGGGGGGGAGCGGGGGGAGCCTAATAAAAAATAAAGACACTTTCCACATCCGTATAGCAATCGCACTATAAAAATTCATGCCATAAACAATCTTAATCACTCCATTTGTTTCTGAAGAGTAGACTTAACGACTTTATAAAGATTAGATTACTATCTTAAAATTCCTTATACATGTTTGAAGTTTCTAATGCCATTTCTAGTTTCCTCTACAAGAGCCACAGAGTACTTCCAAGTGCCACTTGGGAGGTACCATGCTGAGACCTACTTGTTGAGAAATAAGAATATCATGGTGTGTGTGTGTATGTGTGTGTAAGAGAGAGGGAGGGCAGGGGGTCTGAGAGACAGAGGAGAGAAAAAATAAAACAGGAAAAAAAAGGAAGAGGAAAAGGGGAGGAGGATAAGGGGAGGTTGGGAAAAAACCACCAGTGAACACGGCTGAGTTACTGGTCACCCTGCTTAGCTGGCTCCCACTCCCCTGCCCATTTTTCTTAGTCGGATCTCTGAGTGCATCAAGACACAAGTGGGATCCAGAGTGTTTCTATAAAGAAAAGATGGAGGGGTGGGGTGGGGTGGGCAGGTGAGGGCAGCAGATTAGACCAGGACACTCGAGTGCTCAGACCCTGAGGCTGAGGGAGTGATGGCATCAGAAACAAAGAATGTGCTCTATTTGTACACACTTCATGAGCCATATTTGATTTACTTCCCACCACAACTCTCAAGGTTTGGTATTACTTTACCTCCATTTCTAAGATAAGAAAGCTGAGGCTTGAAGTTATAACGACTCTTGCCCCCGACCTCCCCCACGCAAATGCAGGATGTGAACTTGGGTTTGTCTGGCCCTGAAGCCATGCTGGGAGGGAGGTTCTACCAGATTTCACCAGGGGCAGGCTCTGTGCATAGGCTCCAGGAGCAGCCTCTCTCCCTTCTGTTGGGAGGGGAGCGGCCTGGTGTGGCTGCCAGGTCAGCTCCCCTGAGGGCTGGCCTTTGGCACTGGGACGGTTGCCACTGTGGAAGAAAAGGAGCCACATGCTCATCTGACTAACTCAGGGGAGGCCTGCAGGTGGCCTTGCAAACACAAGAGACCTACAGCAACCACAAAGGATGGCCTGAAATTAAAACCTTTTAAAGAGCAGTTTATAGTGGGCAGTCATGTCCTACACCAGTATCTTCCCTGACAATGATCAATCTTTACCTTAACTGAGCCTGTCTTTTTTGCAACTAAGATAACATACCAGTGGAACGTCAGGGTAACTTGTAACTTGCCTTTCTTCATACTCCTCAGGACAAATGGCGCCAGGGTGCAGACCCATAGCAGATTCCCTCATTGTTATTGTTACCTGTTAATTGTTGACTATCCTGTACCCCACCGATGGGAAAGAGGTATGTGTCTATCGTTTTATTTTTAATTCAATCCCAGAGCTTTCCCCACTTTGCTTTCTCCTGTCTCCCTATTCTATCACCAATGGAGTTCACGTAACCCACTGGTGCCTCCTCTTTTGATTGCAATGTATAAAAGAAGGTGAAAAACCACTATTCTCCGACATTGAGATTCTCCCTCCTGGCAATTGTCAACAGTTTGGCTCAAAAATGTTAGGTCTCATTAAATAATTGAATGGAAAACTGTAACCCCTCCCCTGGGAACTGATATTTAGGCTACTGGACAGCAGACGTTCCATTTCACTTAGACGACATCCCCTTTCGCTGAGACCCCATTATACTTGCTAAGACCATTTATCCTTTCCCTCTGGACCTTCCTAAGATCCAGACCCACCCAGAGAAGTCTCTGCCCAGAAAAAGCCCGCTTGGGGCCCTTTAAAATCTCTTACTCTCTGTCCGGGTGCTGGCATCATTTAGAGGCCCCGCCCATTTGGTATCCAGATAACCTAATAAACCTGTAATTCATTACCACTTTGGTCTCATCTGTTCCTCCTGCAGCGACCGTAACACAAGGAAACTCACAAAAAATCTTTACAGTTTTGAATATTTCTCATGTTAACACCACCAACAGCATAGTCACACGAGTTCTTGAGATCATCTTTGCACCAATCACTTCCCTTGCTCGGCGGGGAGTTGAGCACCTACCTCTCTGTGAGGTCCTGGAGCATTGCTGCTGGAACTGTAATGCCAGCACCCTGCACTGGGCAGACACTTCCGCTGTGGTTTGCATGAAAACAATAAAAACAAAAAACAGCAGTAAGCATGTCTGCTGATGCCCAGCTGCCCTCCAGGACACAGAGGAAATAGGTTCTGGGTGATGAAACCCACCTCCACCTCTCATGACCTCTTCTGGAAGCAGCTGGCTGGACTTCCCAGCAGGGAGTAGCGGATAGGGAACACTTGTCCTTGGGCAGCATCAGCTAGGGATTCTTTGCAGTTCGGGGCCAAGGGGAATGGCAGGCAGAGAAGAGAAAACAGCCTGGACAAGGGCAGTGCTCCTGTGAGAGAGAGAGAGCGTGCTGGATCGTCTGTCCTAAGGGTTTTAAGGGTGGAGATTTAAGGGCGGTCTCAGGGGTTGATCTCAATAGAATATTCAGCAGCTCTCCAGGTGTGTCCCTTCAGGGTCTAGGGCTCTGGGGGTTGATTGGTCAGCACCAGGGCAGGGGGTCGTTATCCAATGCAGCTGGTCCTGAGGTCAGCCTCTCTTGTCTGGTTTTGCTGCTTTTCTGGGCCTAGAGCTGAAATACAACTGAGGCCTAGGTATTATTTCTCCGGAGGGAAGGTCAGGGGGTTCAAACTGCTAGGGGAGGAAAGGGCCCACCCTACAACTGTCTGTTGCTAGGCACCAAGGGCTTTCCATCCTGGTGACCTTCAGTACCTGGCCCATTGTCTTTGCCCTGCTGCTGACTGTCTAAGTGCCTATCACACAAGTAGTAACCATGTGTTTGTAGGAATTTAATAGCTTGGCAGTTAGGTTTGCCACACTTGTTTATGTGTTTTGTTTCTTCATTTGCTATTTCTGTTTCTTGCCTTCAAAAATTTCTAAACTAGAACTTCTAGTCCAGATTGCAGAGTAGCTAAATGCTGTGCTTGTCTCCTCCTATACTACATCAAAATTGCACCTAAATTATAGAACAACTACTCTTGAGAACCATCTGAACATGAAATGAATAGAATTCCTATAACTAAGGATAAAAAGAAAAAGCCAGGTTTGTTATGCCCAGAGTTCGGGGTCCCCAATAATCCACCACTAAGGAGCCTTTTCCGATGCAAAAGCAGAGTCTTTATTCAAACCCGGGTTTGGCTCTCAATCTCATTCTGGCGTAGCAGTGAGGCAAGAGAGCAAGCCAGGTGGGAACAATGAGTTTTATGGGGTAGGATAATTAGGGGGCTTAGGAAAGTGATGAGGGTTATAGAGATTGGTCACTTGAATTGGGGTCTTTCTGTGGTTTAGCCTTATTAGGACCCTCGCTGTGTTCCTGGAGCTTCATTGGTCCATTCGGGTGGTGGCCGGGGAAGCTAGGACATTGCTGGCACACCTGTGGCCATTCCCAGAAAAGGGAGGGGGTTTAGGCAGGGGTCCCAGCCCTATAGAACAAGATGGAGGGGAGTTCAATTCCTTTCAGGTTGACACTGGTATGTGAAACCAGCTGGTCCCACGTCCATGTGTGGTAGTTAAGAAAACAGCCTGGACAAGGGCAGGTATTTCAGCTGCAGGGACCTCCACTGAGAATGAGGGATTTTACCTCACAATGGGCTCCCTAGCTTGGAGCGCCAGTGGTGTTGGGTTGGGGGTGGAGGGTGACAGAGGAAGATGAGGGGGGATGATTCCCAAAAACTGGTTGTGAAAATCAGCGGCTGACTCAGTCAGGGTGAGATGGAGGGCTGTTGCAGACCAGTCATCCTCTTAAAGGGCCCTGGCACAGACTCTTTTGCTCACAAACACTTGCACTAAACTCCAGAGAAGGGGCAGAAGTTTGTAAGCACCAAGAACATTTGGGAGGCAGTGAACTGTCTACCTTCAGGTCTAATGTTAGGAGGCAACTTTCTCTAGAACTAAAGTGCCCACAGGCCCATTGTTCCTTTCTTGAGCCCTCCCCCCAACACAGTCCTTTGGCAAAGATGGGCACCAAATCTGAATCTCCATTCCCCCGGCTTACAGGGCTCTGGCTCCACCCCGTTGATTCTCTGAGACCAGGGCCCACCCAATAGACAAGTCTGGCTCTAACCGGTTTCTTTCAGAGGCTAATCCACACGAGCAGCAGTCTGGAGCCGCACTTCAAGCTTTTCCTAAAAATGTTTAAAAGCTCCATAAACTCCAAACAAGCAGAGTTTGGCTTTGGCATGTCTTGTGCCTCTTGCTAAGCAGCCCAAGCCAAGGATTAGTGGCAGTGGACCTTGGTTCACAGCCTCCGAGCCCCAACTGCTCATCGCTTTGTAGCTTCTACCAAATGGCCCTGGTAAGGAACAGGCAAGATAGCATTCAAACAAGGTCATAATGCACATGATGATATTACTTCATTTATTTTATTTATCTTTTAATATATATCTTTTATTACTTTTTTTACAGAGGAAAAAAGAGTGATAGTCAGAAACATCAATGAGAGAGAAACATCAATGAGCTGCCTTCTGCACACCCCCTACTGGGGATGTGCTCACAACCAAGGTACATGCCCTTGACTAGAATTGAACCTGGGACCTTTCAGTCTGCAGGCTGATGCTCTATCCACTGAGCCAAACCAGTTAGGGCTGATATTACTTCATTTAAAAGCTTCTTCTTGATTCAAATACTAGCTATAACATGTTTGAACACACGTGTGTGCATGCACACACACACACACATACACACATATGCATGGACATCTTCAAAAATGCCACATATTCTGCTTATTTAATGGGCCACACTATCTCTTGTTGAAGGGGATCAGCAGAGAAGCTTTTTCAGAGATCCTGAAAAATGTAAATACTATTACTGTTGACTTATTTAATGACCGAAAAAAGACACTAATTATCCCTTGAAAGTAATGCCCAACTTAACTGAATATTTATTTATTCTAATAAATGTATATAGTTTTTCACTTCTCTTAATTAGCATGAGAGAAGGTTGTATTTATGCAAAAAAGAAGAGATCTTTGCTTTAAAGTTGCTCTGGTTACTCACTCAAGATAAGTCATTATCAGGCAGAAGGTAATCAAAATGCACTGCACTGCAACTTTTCTTTAAATATTCACCAGAGGACATGCTTAGAGAAAGGAAGGGAGGGAAAGAGAGAGCAACAGAGAGAAACATCAATGGGTTGCTCCAACCAGGCATCAAACCTGCAACCCAGGTATGTGCCCTGACCAGGAATCGAACCAGCAACCTTTCAATGCACAAAATGACACTCATCCAAGCGAGCCACACTGGCTGGGCTGCACTATAAATGTGAAATTATTATCACACATATAATAAATTATTATCACTGTGGTACTTGGTCATTATACCAGTGTCATACACAAGGCATATCACAGAGTAAGGTGTACTTCAATGTTCTTTTAAATAAAAATAATAGCAACTGCCATTACTTGATTCCTTAATATGTTTCAGGCACTGTCTTAGTTCCCTACATGCAATAATTATCCTCTTAAATTAGTAGAAAGATCATGGCTTTTGTCATGCATCTTGATTCAAGGGTCTGTCATGACTAGCCAGGTAACTTTAGCCAAATTACCTAACAGCATGAAATGGAGATAATAATCTTTATGTTACAGATTGTGAGCAGTACATATGGTAATATATTAAAGACTAAGTACAGTGCCTAGCACAGATGAGGCACACTTTTTTCATGTAACCTTAAAAGATGGAGAATAAATTTTGTACAGGGAACTGGGTATCAGTGGCTACATAGAATAGTGAAAACAGAGCATTGTGCATATTGTTAGGGTTCAGTGGGTGGTTTGCGGTGTGGGTGGAAGCAAAAGCAACCTCAGAGAGATTGCTTCTGTGGGTTTGGTGGCTGCTGCTGCAGGACAACTGGGGGACTGCTCCCTGCTGTCAGTCATAAAGCAAACAGGCCTCTGGGACTTTGTGACAGGGACTCAGAATAAAATCACAGAGGATGAAGTGGAGGATTCGGCACTAGAAAATGGTGGTGGTGCTCATGAGTCCAGGCATAAACTTGTCTTATATACTTTGGAGGATTTCTGAAAACTAATCACTGAGATGAGGTAAACAGAAAGAGGAAGTGAAAAGCCTTTCCTAACTTGACTTTGATATTCAAATGGAGGCTTGTTTGAGGGGCCTTCCAATATGATCTACAGCCTGAGGTTTGCTATGTTTGTTTGTTTTTTGCATTCTATTCTGTTTCCAGATAAATGACTTGATCTTACATTGGTAGCTGTCCCCTTGGACTCATATAGTAAATTACTCTCATAGTGATTCAAAATTTAAGTATATATGTTTCTGATAAGCCCAGCAATTGCCTCCTCATAAAAAAATGTTGTACAATTTATACTTCAAAAAATGTAACACTTTAAATATTTGTTTGGTGTGACTAAGAGTCTTTTCTATAAAAACTTCTGCCTTTTTTTTTCCTACTCACCTATTGTTTCATTTTCAGGAACTGAAATTCTATTCATGTCCTCTTTCATATTTTTTTAATCAGAGTACTTTTCACCTTCACCAATCACACTCCAGAATCCACTCAACTTGAATAACAGACTTATTTATCAGCTGGGACCCATCACTTAGGTGGTGCGGATGGATAGATTTATAAGTAAAGTACTAAAAATATTCTGGGTGCTTGATGAAATGCCAGCCTTCTCGGCTGAGAACAATTCAATTGAACTTATATTTTATTAAAAGTAAACAATTGATTTTTGAGTGATTCATCTCTCACACAGAGAATCATACTAAACTCGGAGCTATATGCTTTGTTGTCGTGGAAAGAATAAATTCAGAGCTGATGATGAACTCACTTGTAATAGGAAATACTACAGCTTTAAACCCTTCAGATTTCCTTGAAAATATTCACAGAAGTATTAGGTGGGGAAAAGCTGGCTTCTGAAAGTGGTACTTAAAACTGCCTCGCTTATGGTGTCAGGCGGCTTCCTGGATACTGCTTTGAATAGAATACAAGGGTAAAAATTCTAGAAAATTCCTAAAATATGATAGCTTTATTTCTTTCAACAAATTGTGAAGGGATTAAAAAGTACAGATTAGTAGTTACAAAGGATGTAAATTATAGCACAGGGAATCTATATTTATAAAAGACTAAGCAACTGGCCAACTGGCTGGGAGGTATGACATGAACTGACCACCACCAGGGGCAGACACTCAATGCAGGAGCTGTAGAACTTTGCAGAGTGCCCTCTCCAACTCTGGGATCCCTTGGGGGATTTCAGACTGCTGGTTTTGGCCCTCTCCCCCATAAGCTAGGCCGAGGGGCCCCACTTGCTGGAGGAACCCAGCTCACTTGGCAGATGCCCTTTGAGCCCTGGTACTACCTCAGGTGCAGCTGGCCAGAGAGGGACTGCACTCCAGGGATGTCCATCTCATCTTGTCCAGTCCCACCCCACCAGCCACCTTCTAATTAATTTCCTTTAATGTGCACAAATATGTACACACAGCCTCTAGAATAGTGAATCATATTGTAATACCTATGTATGCTGCCAAGTGGATACTAGGCTTATCCAAGAGATCACTTCATAAGTTATATAAATATCTAACATTATGCTATACACCTGAAACTAATATAATATTGAATGTGACTTGTAATTGAAAAATAAAACCATTTACCTACAAATATCTATTATACTCCTTTATTCCATGATTCCTCTCTTCTGATAGCTCCTCCCACTTATTCCCCTGTCGGAGACCAAATATTGTTCTCACTAGGTGGATGTAATTGTTCTCACTAGGTGGATGTAAACGGAAGGCCAGAAGGCTGGCAAACCTTAATTGCTCTGAAAGGTCAGAGCTGATTACTCATTGTTTAGTTGAAACTATCTGTTTGTATCATGTTAATTTCTGTTATTTCCTGCCTAAAGGCTAGGGGTGTGTCCCAA
>PVJN01050034.1:0-15002 GCA_004026805.1 Lasiurus borealis
TTCTCCTGTGACTGGCATCACCACCATTTGACTCAGTGAATCACCCAATAAAACACACACACACACACACACACACACACACACACACACACTTAGCATTGCTTTGGAGTCCGGAAGCCTTCGATTCCATTTACTGTGTGAATTCCTAGACAGTGAACTTTCCTCCACTCAGTTTCCATCCTTTTATAAATGGGGAGCTGGATTGGATGCCTCAGGTTTAAGATTCAGTGGTCTAAACCTAGTATTATTTTCCCGAGTCGTAGGACTCCTATAATTTGAGGCCCTGGTTATCAGTCACCTTAAAGCAATGGTTCTCAACCTTCCTAAGGCCACGACCCTTTAATACAGTTCCTCATGTGGTGGTGACCCCCAACCATAAAATTATTTTCGTTGCTACTTCGTAACTGTAATTTTGCTACTGTTATGAGTCGTAATGTAAATATCTGATATGTGGGATGTATTTTCCTTGTTACAAATTGAACATAATTAAAGCATAGTGATAATCACAATTAGATATTGTGAAATATTTATTTTTAATTACAAATAAATGAAATTTTGTCTTGAAGCATGGTGTAGCATGGGTAACAGTCTTAATATAACAACAGTAAACTACATTACTACATTTTCCCGTGGTTTTAGGCGACCCCTGTGAAAGGCTCGTTTGACCCCCAAAGGGGTCGTGACCCACAGGTTGAGAACCGCTGCCTTAAAGGAAAAGGCCTACCTTGATAGGTGTGGTTCCTCCCTTCCTAAGTTAGGCTCTCAAAGCAGGAACCAATACTTAAAAAAACAGCGTAGCAATCAAAACTACCTTTCTGCCTGAAGCATTACCTAGTTAGCAGTGAAGAGGCCATTAGGCTATGAGGTGCCTAATTGGGGGAGGGTTAAGGAAGGGTCCTAAAGCAGTCAGAGGAATCATGGGAAGTGGGATAAGTGGTGGCTACCTTGGTTTTAACGTGAAATTTTCCAGTGTAATATTTGGCATTTTTATCAGTCTTGCAAGGACTTCTAGCAGATCACTATTTTGTGGATTTGTACTGGTATCTCACAGGAATTAGAAAGAGCATTACACTTTATCTTCCTCTGTGGTATGAATGTGAATCTTGAAAGCGTGGATATCTTTCCCATTGAGAATAACTGGGCCACAGGCTAGGACTGCACCATTAGGTCAGTTACCTGTCCTTTTAATCTTCTGAAGGTGAAAGTCAAATAATGGGTGGAAGTGCAGATCAATGTAAGTCAGCATTTCCCCGTCTCATCGCAGACCCTGGGGCAGCCTTCTGGTGGAGAAAGTTCATATCAGGTTGCTGTTGTGAATGAAGAGCACATTCCCTTTCGCCGTTAAGGAATGTCAAGGCCAAAGGAGGAGTTCAAGACCCAGCGACAGCTGCGGTGCCCTGTGGGGACAATGCAGGGAGCAAATGCCATTCCAGAGCGGGGAGACCAGGCGTCATTGGGAGGGCAAGGCCTGTGTGTCTGGGAAATGGCCAGTAGGAAGTGGTTGGACAGAGAGGGCGGGAAAGGTAAATTGTCAGGTCCGTGATGGATTGGAATGCATTGTTAGTCCACAGGAGGCACGGTGACAGCTTTACGAGGAGGAACCAAGCTGCCCAGTTCTAGGTTAGCAAGATGAGCTGGGGGCGTACTAACCCGGTTGCCTTATTGGAGCCTTGATCCTTTTTGGGTGGCCTTAACTTGGGGAGTTGTGTTTTGGTTTTCAGAGTTTCTAGGTGTGAAAGTTTCCTTCTGTAGCACTTCATTCACCTCCTTATATTAAGCCGGTAGGTGGGGGCCTTAATTTAAAATTCCAGAGTAATTATTTTAAAATTCCACCAGTGACTGAGCAGATGTTCACTGAAAATGTGGCGCTGTTTGGAGGGCTGTGTATACAGTTTCCTTTAATCCTGCGCCCGCCCTTCAGTGAGGGTGATACCCTGGCTTCTTAGTTAAGGAACTTGCCCAAGGCCACTCCGGTATTATTAGTTCCAAAGACAGTTCTTCCCGCAACAGGAGGTGGGCAGCAAGGGACTGTATTTTAAAGTTGGAACCCTATTGCCTTATCACGTCTTGGCACTTTTTTTTTTTTAATTAAATTTCTTGGGATGACATTGGTTAATAAAACCATCCAGGTTTCAAGTGTACAACTCAGCAAAACGTCATCGGCACACTGGGTAGTGCTCCACTGCCCAAAGTCAAGTCTCTTTCTCTCCCCATTTAACCCCTCACCCTTTACCCTCTCCCACCTCCCCACCCCCTTTCTCTCTGGCCATCACCATGCTTTGTCTTTGTCCCTCCACCTTTTTTCACTCAGCCCCCAACCCCCTCCCTGGAACTTCTTTTTTTTTTTTTTTTTTTTTCTTTTAATATATTTTATTGATTTTCTACAGAGAGGAAGGGAGAGGGATAGTGTTAGAAACATCGATGAGAGAGAAATATAGATCAGCCGCCTCCTGCACACCTCCTACTGGGGATGTGCCCACAATCAAGGTACATCCCCTTGACCGGAATCAAACCTGGGATCTTTCAGTCCACAGGCTGATACTCTATCCACTGAGCCAAACCGGTTTTGGCTGGAGCTTCTTTAATATATATGCTTGAAAATATTAAGGGCTGATGGAAAGATTCACTTAGGGTTTTTTTTGTTGTTTTGTTTTTTCACTTTTTGTTTTTCTACACACGATCACTTCCTTGAGATTCGCTTCAGATAGCTGGAAAAGTAAAGTGGGAGGAAGGCATCTACTCTGAATTCCTATATAACTTGGCTGTCAGATTTGAAATATTGATTGTAGTGGTGCCCGTCAAAAATATTGGTGTTATTAGTATATTCCTATTAATATACTAGTAGCCCTTTCGGGAAGCCTGCATTTAGCTAACCTAATGATTGTTTTTCACTCCTATGAATTGAAAATGGATTTAATTCATTAGGAATTGAAAAATGTTGATATTCTAATTGTGTTTCCTTCACTGTAATACCTTTCCTCATGTACTCTTTGGTTTGGGGTACAGTTCAAATAGGAAAGGAAAGGAAATGCTTTTTTCTCTTTACTTTCTAAATAACCTCAAAAGGTGACTTTTTTTAATATACTTTTATTGATGTCAGAGAGGAAGGGAGCGAGAGAAACATCAATGATGAGAGAGACTCATTGATCAGCTGCCTCCTGCACACTCCCTACTGGGGATCAAGCCCACAGCCCAGGCATGTGCCCTTGCTGGGAATCAAACCATGACCTCCTGCTTCTTAGGTCAACTCTCACCCACCGAGCTATGCCGGCCCAGCAAAAGCTGACAGTTTTTTAATGCCTTTATGTACTCACACTTTTAAACATTGATTTTATTATTTTAGCTCTTATTATTGATGCTCAAATTCTAGGATCTTTAGAAAGTGAGAGCCTTTTCAAACTGGCTTCTACATTCCAGGGAGACCTGGTTCCTTTCAGTGAGAAGTGGCATTTGCAGAGCCGTATTCTGGGCGTTAGAAGCTGGGTGCCCAGTACTGGGTTGGTCATTATTTCTGGGCCTTTTCAGTAGAGATCCAGGGTGTGTGTGTGAAGGGAGTATTTTTGAGGATATGATATGTGAAAGGAAACTAGTTTAGTTTGGAGGGACTTCAATCTTAGACTCCTTTTCTAAAGTCTAAAGTGACTATGGAATTGTTCATGTACTTCTTTTTCTTTTTTAAGAAATATATTTTATTGATTTTCTACAGAGAGGAAGGGAGAGGGATAGTGTTAGAAACATTGATGAGAGAGAGACATCGATCAGCCGCATCCCTGCACACCTCCTACTGGCAATGTGCCCACAACCAAGGTACATGCCCTTGACCGGAATCGAACCTGGGACCTTTCAGTCCGCAAGCCGATGCTCTATCCACTGAGTCAAACCGGTTTCAGCTGTTCATGCATTTCTGTTAGCATTGCTGCAGATTTCCCTGGATTATATTACTGATAGTAGAGCGGTAATCATATGACATGCTGAAATGGTTCCATTTCCTTTTGTCTTCCTTCAACATAAGCATCTACAAGAACTTTTATAAAGGGCCTCATTAATGCTTCAAAATACTGTCCAGCTGTAATTTATTCTTTGGTCACATATATAATTAGCCTGTGCCTCCTGGACTTAAGTGGCAATCTTAGATAATTTCAACTTTTATTGTTACCATTGGATGTCTTATTAAGTTTTGAGTTTATTTTTCCCTTCTTTCCTTATTGTCTTTCTCCTTAGACCTGAGTGTGTACTAGTATAGGAGAATGTATAGACTTAAGAGATAGTTGTAAGAAATAAAATTAAACCACCAATAATAGTGATGCCTCTTAAACATCTAATTTTTTAATTTGCTAGTTCATATTAAATTTGAGCTGATCTGAAATTTTCCTTTTAAAACTGGATTCAAAGGAATGTTTATATGCATATATACAGGGGTGAGCAAAAGTAGGTTGACAGTTTGTATGGAAAATAAAAGTAGGTTCACAGTTGTGAGTATGCAAAACACAGTTTACTCTTCTGTACTGTATAATTATGTTTTGTGTATTCACAACTATAAATGTACTTTTGCCAACCCTTGAATATATATATGTATACACACACACACACACACACACATACATACATACATACATATTAGAGGCCCAGTGCACAAAATTTGTGCACAGGTAGGGTCCCTAGCAGCTTCTGGCTGCAGGCCAGGACCGCCCTTCCCCTGGCTGCCTCGTCTGGCACCACCTGCTCACCTGCTCCACCATTGCACCATGGTCCTGCTCTCATTGGAACCAGCAGCACCTCCACTGCCACCCACTGCAGCTGCATTGTCTACACCCACTATGTGCCATGCTGCCCCCTGGTGGTCAGCATGTGTCTAAGTACTGGTCCATCGAACTCCTGCCTATGGAGACAATTTGTATATTAGCATTTTATTATATAGGACTAGAGGCCCGGTGCATGAAATTCCTGCACGGGAGGAAGGGGGTTAACCCTCAGCCAGCTTGCACCCTCTCCAATCTGGGACCTCTTTCAAGATCGGGCCTAAACAGGCAGTCTGATATCCCTCTCACAATCCAGGACTGCTTGCTTGCCTGCTTGTCTTCCTGATTGCCCCTAACCACTTCTGCCTGTCAGCCTGATCACCCCCTAACCACTTCCCTGCCAGCCTGATTGATGCTTAACTGCTCCCCTGCCAGCCCAATTGTCCCTAGTTGCCCTCCTCTGCAGGCCTGGTTCCCCCCCAACTGCCCTTCCCTGCAGGCCCAGCCACCCCAACTTCCCTCCTCTGCTGGCCTGGTCACCCCTAACTACCCTCCCCTGCATGCTGATCGCCCCCAACTGCCCTCCCTTGCAGGCCTGGTCCTCCCCCTACTGGCTATCTGTGGTGACCATCTTGTGTCCACATGGGGGCAGCCATCTTGTGTGTTTGAGTGATGGTCAATTTGCATATTACTCTTTTATTAGCTAGAATAGGATATAGGTAAGATTTTAACATCTGCCAGAGGACTTATGCAAAAATACCCAAATCATGAGAGTATGGCTTGATGAATTTTCACAAAGGGAACACACTTTGGTAACCAAAACCCAGAAGATAATGTTTACTTTCATCGGTTAATGAAAATAAGGGCTACTCTGGCTGAGTATTTAGGAAGTTGAGTCTGGAATCACACTACCTGAGTGCTCTTTCCTTGCCCTGCCACTCAGTTGTTTAAACTCTGTGCTCTCCTTTACTCAAAGGGTTGTAAGAATTACAAGAAATTGCATAGATAAACTCATAGATAGTCCCTGACGATTGGTATTCTGCGGCCAAAGACATTACTTAAACTTATTATGGAGTGTGCTGACTTAATGGGGGACGAGGGGAGTCAACTTTCAATAAGTACTTTGTACGGGATAGGCAGTTCCCAGTGTTTTACACTCATTGACTTAGCAGTACAGTGGTACCTCGAGATACGAGTTTCATTCGTTCCATAACCTTGAGGCCTGGGAAACTATGAGACGCTCAAGTCGTGGTAAACTGGTGGGTCGTGTGCAGCCGGCTGATCCCCCTGATTACTCCTATCTCAAATGTTGCTCATATTTCAAAGCAAAAATGGCTCGCTCGACGGCTCGTATCTCAAAAATCTCATATGTTAGGGCACTCGTATCTCGAGGTGCCACTGTATTACATTGTAGTGGATTTTCTTAAATTTCTAAAGTATAGAATTTATCATTCAGGTTTTTTCTCAGCTCAATGTGGGAGAGATGTGGTTGTTTTTTTTAAATATGTTTTTATTGATATTAGAGGGGTAGAAAGAGGGGGAAAAAAACAACCATTGGTCGCTGTACTGGGGGATCAAGCCCACAACCTGGGCATGTGCCCTGACCGGGAATGGAACCCGTGACCTCTCAGTGCATGGGACAAAGCTCAGTCACCTGAGCCACACCAGCCAGGTGAGGTGTGATTTTAAGACATTTTTATATACTTTATTGATATTTTACAGAGAGGAAAGGAGAGGAATAGAAAGTCAGGAACATCGATGAGAGAGAGAGACATTGATCAGCTGCGTCTTGCACACCCCACACTGGAGATGTACCCGCAAGCAAGGTACATGCCCTTGACCAGAATCGACCCTGGGACCTTTCAGTCCGCAGGCCAACGCTCTATCCACTGAGCCATACCAGTCTCGGCCGAGGTGTGATTTTAATATTTCTAAGAGTAGCATATTCTCTGTGAGGCCAAAGTGTGCTAAGGGCCACACAAGGAAACAATTAGATTGGAAGCTGCTGTGGTGGAAGCACAGTGTCCAGGATGAGGGAAGGGAGATGGGCTTGCTGTCCTCTGCCCAGCGGAGGCCAGCCCTCGAGGTTCCCTCTGCTCATTCAGAAGAGAGCACCTGGTTTGGTGTGGGGGTTCAAACCCCTTCCCTCAGTGTCATACTAGTAAAAGCTGCTGTTCAGCATTGACTGCGGAACCCACAACCTCGGTATGTGCCCTGACTGAGAATTGAACCCACCACCTCGTGGTGCACCAGACAGGGGTCCAGCAGCTGAGTCACAGGCCAGGGCTGGTGTGGCTTTTCTGTTTATTTAACGCGGAAGACTAGAAAGAGATCAACTCGGGATAAAGAAGTGAAAACCACAGCTCTCCAGAATGGAACAGACTGCTTAGGGACAGCGAATTACGACCACGAGGAAGTGTTCAAACTCGGGTTAGTAATTACTAGGCGGATGTGCTTTGATTGCTTTTATGTCTCTACCACAGGTTTTTGCTTTGTGGTTACCAGGAGGCTTATATAAAAGAGTTTATAGTTCCGGTTCAGGCATGTAACTTCCACAGCATACAGAAACTCGGCGCTCCTCTTTCTCCCTAGCATTTTAGGTTATTGATGTTACAATTTACATCTGTTTTATCCTGTGTATAGAGTAACAAATTACTGGAGGCCAAGGCAGATATGTAGGGCAGATTATAGAGATTTGGTTGTGCAATTCAGTCACCTGCCTTTAATAGCCTTCCCAACCCATATATTTTATGGCTTTCATTTCATCAAGGAAAGGCTACATGGGACATTGGAATAATTTGTTGCATCCTCTACCTTTACGTCCAGACAGAAGGGAAAATATGATTTCTCGTAAATGTACTCCAGCAATTGAGGTGTGAGACTAATAACCTTGTGTATGATTAATTTCAGGTGGAAGGGACTTAATTTTAAGCTTTCAGACCTTAGAGCTTGGTAACAATGATTGTAAAGCTGCTATCAAGTTATTTATGCTGTCTTATTAGAACTGTAAAGCTAAGTACTTATGAATTTAATAAGAACATGATCTAGACGCCATTTCTTTTTTTTTTTCCAAATATATTTTATTGATTTTTTTACAGAGAGGAAGGAAGAGGGATATAAAGTTAGAAACATCGATGAGAGAGAGACATCGATCAGCTGCCTCCTGCACACCCCCACTGGGGAAGTGCCCGCAACCAAGATACATGCCCTTGACCGGAATCGAACCTGGAACCCTTCAGCCTGCAGGCCGACGCTCTATCCATTGATCCAAACCGGTCCCGGCCATTTCTATTTTTAATTGCTTGGGAAAATGTGTTTGGTGTATTGTATTGGTTTCCTGTTGCTACTGTAACAAATTACCAGGAAATTCGTGTCTTAAAGCAACACCTCCTGGGTTACAGTTTTGGGGGTCAGAAGTTCAACATTGGTCTCATGGGTTAAAAGAAAGGGGTGGTTGGCACAGCTGTGCTCCTGGGGGCACTGGGAAAGCAGCTGTTGCCTGGCCTCTTCTGGCCTCGAGAGGCCGCCTGCATGCGTTGGCTCTATGTCCCTCCCTTCCCCCCCCCCCCCCCCTTTGAGGGAAGCAAGCTGTGTAACAGCTTCAGGTCTCCCTCAGTCCCCTCTTTCCCTCCTTCCATCGATAAGGACCCTTGTGATTACATCGGGCCAAGGCGGGAAAGTCCAGGGTCAGGCATGTCCCCTTTTTCATATAATCGGACATATCCACAGATTTGGGATTAGGGTGTAGACATCTAGGGTAGGAGGGGCTATTATTATGCCTACTACGTGTCATACAGTCTTCCTGTCCCTGGACAGCAGAATATCCATCCGTTTTCTAGGCACGCTCCTTCAGGGTCGCGGTCTCTGCTGATGGGTCAGTGCTAGGGCAGGGGTCCTTAGGTATGGCATCCGGTCCTGGCATTTCCCGCCGCGTTTTGCTGCTTTTCTTCCCGTCCTGCGGGTGAAATACAACTGAGGCTCCAGGGAGGTGGCCCTGTCTCTGGCTGTAAATTGCTCCGCCCATTTGCTCAGCTCTCTGCCTCAGTTTCCCCAGCCCACTTGTCTTAGGTTACTGGCCTGTCTCGTGATGAACTGACTACTGAAAGTTAGCATATCAGTAACTCATTTGGCCTTTTACCAAGTGGAACCAAAGCCATTAAAAAGGCCAGGTTCATGAGGGAAGGAAAAGGATCAAATAGTTACTACTCTTGGTGTATCAGGACAATGCTCTAACCAACTGAACAACCCGGCCAGGGCTAGTTATTATTGCTCTTAATAATAATATGTATGGCCGAAACCGGTTTGGCTCAGTGGATAGAGCGTCAGCCTGCAGACTGAAAGGTCCCAGGTTCGATTCCGGTCAAGGGCATGTATCTTGGTTGCGGGCACATCCCCAGTAGGAGGTGTGCAGGAGGCAGCTGACCGATGACTCTCTCATCGGTGTTTCTAACTCTCTATCCCTCTACATTCCTCTCTGTAAAAAATCAATAAAATATTTTTTTAAAAAATAATATCTATGACCTCTGAAGTAGCATTGGACCCCTTATTTATTGATGAGTCAGAGAGGTTAAATGTCCTCCACCCAAGAAGTGTCTGAGATGAGATTTAAACTGAGGCTGTCTGATTGCAAAGCCCCTCCTACCATGTCATACTGCATCAGGGGACTGCAAGCGGTTGAATATAGCCTTTCAGAGTACATGTATGATCATATTGAAAATGATTGATACAAAATCATTTTTTAAAAAACCTTTTAAAGAATGATTGTTGAACGTGTTTAATATGTATAAAAGATGTAGTGGTACACTTATATCTGTGTGCCTGACTGTAGCTTAACAGACTTGTTTCTCTGGAGTAGTTTTAACATAAATATTGGTACTTGGCTTCATTTTTTTTAAAATTCTGCATAAAGGTTATTAAAATTTAGTATTTAGAAAAAAGTCTCACTATAATAGTGTTTATCATAGGCAATTTGGACATACCTATAGCAAAACTTCAGCATACAGCTGAAAATTATGTATTTTTCCAGTGCTAATTATTTGTGGGTTTTCTTTTTTCTTTTTTTTTTTTTTTACAGAAAAAGATGGCAAAGCATTTCATCCAACTTATGAAGAAAAACTGAAGCTTGTGGCACTGCATAAGCAGGTCCTTTTGGGCCCATACAATCCAGACACTTGCCCTGAGGTCGGATTCTTTGATGTGTTGGGGAATGACAGGAGGTAACAGCGTTTTGTTGTGTAATTAATTTAATGAGGATAATATTGAAAACGGTACAAAGGAAATTGGTTAAGATGTTAACAGGTGGCTCATTAGCTTAGAACTGAAACAAACGTTTTTGCTTGCAGCTTCTGGAATCTTCAGATGTTTATCTCTTTTTGGCTTGGAGGTGTTTGTGGCTAAATAATGTGGAAGAGGCTTACTCATCTGATTATGAACATAAGACAAGTACAGCTTCATTTGATTCTTCCTATTAATAGTAAAAGCTGCCATTTCAAATATGTAGTAATTGATTTCCTTACTGGAACATTTAGAGAGCTGTGGCAAAAAGGAAAGCATTGACTATTCATTTAAGGCTAAAATATAAGTAAAACTCAGAAACGCTTTTGCTAGTACAGAAACGATCAGCAATGCAGTGAGGTTGTAGTTTAAACAGTAAGTTTGGAGTGTAATTTCGTAAATCGGTACATGTTTGTTGAAACCGGAAGTTTTGCACCTTCTGTGTATAATGGAGTTATTCTTCGTTTTTGTTATGCTTGAGAATTAATTGTTCATGTCCAGGTTTCAGTTAGATGGAACTCCCATCCTCTCAGGAAGAGAGATGACTCTGGCTGTCATTCCTTCCAGGAGGGAGTGGGCAGCGCTGGGCAACATGTCTAAAGAGGACGCCATGGTGGAGTTTGTGAAGCTCCTGAACAGGTGCTGCCACCTCTTCTCCACCTATGTCACCTCCCACAAGATCGAGAAGGAGGAGCAGGAAAAGAAAAGGTGAGGTTGGGGTGCACGCAGCGCTGGGTGCTTTGCTTTATGGGGTGTTCTAGATCAGGTGTCTGCCTGCCCGTGGCTCCACGGTGATGGCAGTAGGCACACTTCCTCGTGTGAGCCGATATTCCGGTTTGGGGCTCGCTGCCTCTGTCTGGCTGTACCTGTCAGAGGACCCGCCTGTCCACCTGGGCAGCATTCCTTCTGTCATTACACTACATTTCTGAGCAATTTATGGTGAGCCCCGTAAACTCAGCCACCCGCTCCTCCTGCCCCTCTGGCTATCTCCCTTGATTCTAGAATATTCTGCTTGTATCATGGTTATATACATATTCCATGTTGGTTCGTTTCTAAGAGCGGGAGCGGGAGCTGCTGATGGGCTGTCTGTATTTCCGGTTCTCTGTCATGATTGTGAATGCAGCAGGATGGTAGTGAGCATATCTAGAGGTTATATTTTCAGTAACTTTGGCCATCTTAGTTATCTACATAATGAAAATGACACTATATAAAACCACATTTTTTCAGATTCTATTACTTTAGAAACAGTTGGTTCTTTGGTTTCTCACCTTGCATGTGAACTGAAGGGTCCCAGGTTCGATTCCAGTCAAGGGCATGTACCTTGGCTGTGGGCACATCCCCAGTAGGGGGTGTGCAGGAGGCAGCTGATTGATGTTTCTAACTCTCTCCCTTCCTCTCTGTATGAAAATCAATAAAATATATATATTAAAAAATAAATAAAAGTAGGTCATTTTGTTACTGTATGTTGGTCGTGGCTGTGGTTCAGGTGTGTGGTTAATTATTATAGGAATTTGGAAAGAAAGTTGGGATAACCAGAAACAGTGTGTTTTCTGAGAACCCTCAGAAATCTTCTCTTCCATCCCATCCTCAGCCTTCCTGCCCCCCTCACCGCTCTTCGACACGGCGGCACCCACTCCTGGTGCCAGACTCTGACTCCTGGGAAGCGGGCTATGGGGAAGGCAGAGCTGGGGAAGGGCTGCACCTTGATTCCAAGTGTTCTTTCTTCCCTAAAAGCTTTCAAATTTTTAGTTCCTGCAATTATACACAGATGAACACACTATAAATTACTTTTATGTATGAAACACAATCTGAAAACCTTCCTTCCCACCTGACCTTCTATCCCACTCCTCTCTCCATAGATCATAATTGACACAATTAAGATGTATACATTTGCAAAGTTTTTTTTTTTTCCTCTAGACCTTTTTCTGTATATTCGCCTGTTTTTTGTTGGGTGTGTGTGGGTGTGGGGTTTTTTTTCCATGAAACAAGTATGTTAAATGTCTTTACAAACTAGACGATCAGTTCTAGCCTTCTTTTATGGGTGCCTGGCATTTCAGGGTGGATTATTCATTTCTCTAAAATATGGTGGCTGCTTGCTCCTTCCAGCCCTGTGCCACGCCCTGAGAACACAGTGGTGCGAGCTAGGCTGTCTCTGCCCTTACGCAGCATATACCTTCATGGGTGAGGCAGATAGAAATAGTGCTGACTTTGTCACACAACTTTAACTGCAATTACAGGAGCAGTCTGAAGGAATAGCTAGCGGTGCTGTGCGCATATAGAAGAAAGGCGCCTTAGGGCATGGGTAGGCACAGCATGGTGATCTGAGCAGTATCTTAATGATGGGCACCTTCTCCTATGGCTGTGCAGCAGTAATTATTCTCGCCGAGACCGTGTGTTGTGTGATTGAGTCTATGTGTTAAGCGTGTGCATTTCAGAGTGGGGTATCGCGTGGTTTCCTGAGAAGTCTCCATCCATGTTCACGGGGAAATGAAGTCTGAGGTTGTTTTGGGTAGGACTCATGCTCTGTCTCCCACGCTGGGTAGGAAGGAGGAGGAGGAGCGCCGGCGGCGGGAAGAGGAGGAGAGAGAGCGCCTGCAGAAGGAGGAGGAGAAGCGGCGGAAAGAAGAGGAAGAGAGGCTGAGGCGGGAGGAGGAAGAGCGGAGGCGGCTGGAGGAGGAGCGGCTTCGGCTGGAGCAGCAGAAGTAAGCTGGCCGGCGCGTCTGGGTGCGGGAGAGATGGAGTCTCGGGCCGTGGCCTGCCTGTTGGCCACTGTGTGCCATTCAGAGTTGGGCGCTGGGAGCTGGACCAGCGTTAGCTACTGAGCATTTATGCCAGCGATGTGTTGCCAGAGCGGGCCTCACCTTCAGCGGTGTTTGGCTGCGAAAGGAGTGAGAGTATTGAAAGCATTTGGGACTCGCTCCCGGAGCCCGGGACTGAGGAGCTGAGGTGGCTGCTGGCTCCTGGTCCCTGAGTCCCCATGATCGGTTGTCCCTGATGTCTCTTTTCCAGCTTTCCTGCTCTCTCTGTCTGCTTTGGCACCCACAGGCTGGGCCAGCCTGGATGTAGGTGGTTTTTGTTTCCATGCATCCGCTAGAGAGAGACCGGCTGGAACCTGAGAGACCCAGTTCCACGTTCCCGGGACAGGGAATGTTGGGTTAGCCTCTGCCGCGTGTCCTCAGGACAGGGCTGGGAGTGAAACATTCCTAGTAAGGGCGGTGAGAGCAGCTGTCTCCGAAGCTGCCACGCTGCAGGGAGCGCTGGGGACAGGAGGAAGGACTGACCCCACAGGACACTGGGAAGCAGGCACAGAGTCCTCCAGGTGGCAGGGCGCATGGATTAAACCAGAGGACCTGGGAGCCCAGGATTTCTCCTTGTTATTGCTGAGTCATTCCGAGAAAAGCTACAGATCAACCAGGGCCGCCTCTGCTTTGGAGAGAGACGGTGGCTACGGCTCGTGGTGTGGCCTGCAGATGATGGCCATAGACGGCAGTCCGTCCCTCACAGCACCATGGTTAGAGGCTGGAGCATTAGCTGGAGCCAGTCCGCCTGGTCTTCAGCGCTGGCTCTGGCATCTACCAGCAGGGTAATCAGGCAGGTTACTGACGCCTCCATTTCCTCTTCCGTGAAACCCTCCCCCCAAAGGCACTGGTGAGACCTGGTGGGTCAGTCTAGGGAAGGGCCTTGAACACAGGCTGGTCCATAGTAAGGGCACATAACCGTTAACAGAGGTGCTGGTGATGTGATGGTGTGTTTATTATCTATCCTCTCTCTCCATCCGGATTTTCCTGAGAAACCTAAGTAAAAAATGAGAGACCATGCTTGCTTTCTTAAATTGCTCTGGGCCTGGAGCACATGCTGACTGGTATACATTGCTGGCTGAGTCATTTTGAAGAAGGGTACATTATAAAAATACGTAACAGCCGAGACCTGTTTGGCTCAGTGGATAGAGCGTCAGCCTGCGGACTGAAAGGTCCCAGGTTCAATTCCGGTCGGAGGCATGTACCTTGCTTGGGGGCACATCTCCAGTGTGGGACATGCAGGAGGCGGCTGATCGATGTCTCTCTCTCATCGATGTTTCTGACTTTCTATCCCTCTCCCTCCCTCTCTGTAAAAAATCAATAAAAATACTTAAAAATATATATATACATAACAAGGGCATTTTATTTGGTCGTGACCGATCTCCTGTGGCCGGAAGGTGACTGTTCTCCCTGTTTCAGGCAGCAGATAATGGCGGCCCTGAACTCGCAGACGGCCGTGCAGTTCCAGCAGTACGCCGCGCAGCAGTACCCGGGCAACTACGAGCAGCAGCAGATCCTCATCCGCCAGCTGCAGGAGCAGCACTACCAGCAGTACATGCAGCAGCTCTACCAGGTCCAGCTCGCCCAGCAGCAGGTACGGGCGCGGCGCGGCTGCAGCCTCGGGGTGTCTAGTTTCACTGGGACCCACGTTCCTTTTTAACAGTCGCTAATGAATTTTGCATTAGCCTCAGGTAGAGACTCATTTTTAGGTGACTTTTTTTAAGGGAGGCTTGAATGTTGCATTGGCAATTATGACAGAAAATGCAGATAATGTCTTGATCGGGGTGTTAGTTACATGGGTATGTTTGATTTATTACAAACCATGAAGCTGTACATGTATGATTTGTATACTTGTGATATTTATAGTGGTAGGAGTATCTGTCATCTTGATATAAGAAAAGGAATGCCCTGCCCTGGCTGATGTGCCTCAGTGATTGGAGCGTCAGCTCACACAGTGAAGGGTCGCGGGTTTGATTCCCAGTTAGAGGCACCTACCTGGGTTGTGGGTTCAACCGCAGCCCTGGTCAGGGTGCGTGCAAGAGGCAACTAATCAATGTGTCACTCTCACGTCGATGTTTCTCTCCACCCCTCCACCCCCACTCTCCTTCCTCCTCCCTACCTCTGTGCCATTCTCTCTAAAAGAATCAATGTGGAAAGTTATCCTTGGGCAAGGATCAACAACAAAAAGAAA
>PVJN01050036.1:0-15017 GCA_004026805.1 Lasiurus borealis
GTCCCCGGGTCCAGGTGAGTGGAGAAGGGACGTGGACACGGTCAGGGAGCTAGCTGACCACTGGTGGGGGGGAAAGAGAGAGGGGGCGTGCAGGGAGCTGCAGGCCGGTCTCCTGGCCTGAGTAGCCAAGACCAGTGTGGCTCAGTGGATAGAGCGTCGGCCTGCGGACTGAAAGGTCCTGGGTTCGATTCCGGTTGGAGGCATGGACCTTGCTGGTGGGCACATTCCCAGTGCGGGGTGTGCAGGAGGCGGCTGATGGATGTCTCTCTCTCATCATTGATGTTTCTAACTTTCTGTCCCTCTCCCTTCCTCTCTGTAGAAAATCAATAAAATATATTTTTAAAAAAAGGAGAAAAGAAATGGCCTGAGTAGGCAGCCAGGCTGGCCCCAGACCGGGGAGCCTCCAGCCTGCGCCCCCACCCTCAGGACTTGACTTGGAGGCACTCACATTGGCTAAGCTTGGGGATCCCAGGGGATCGATCACTCAGTGTTAACAGCTCCCATCCTTTTTTTTCTTGGAGGTCGGGGGCTGGCCAGTGGGTCTCTGAGCCCCAGGAGGGGAGGGGCCCACAGGGCAGGCAGGCCCCTCTCCTTGGGGTCTGCGCAAGCTCAGGGTCAGGGGCTGGCTGCCAGGCAAGGTGGCGCAGGGACGGGTTTGCCGCTTTCTGCCCGGGCAGCGGACGCACTGGGGTGAGGGGCACGCCTGTCGGGAGCGAACCACACAGCCAAGGGGCCCGCCGTCCTGCCCCGTGGGGTGGGGTGGCCGTGCCCGGCTACGTCTTGGGAAGAGCTTTCTGCCTCCATCCAAGACAGGCCCTCCCCCTGCAGCCTCCGACAGGGGACAGACCACCCACCCCCCTTCCAGCCGGCCTCTCCCGCCCGACCCCGTCTCCCTCCCTCCAGCCAGTCCGTGCCTGTTGGCTTCTGCCCTGGCCTGCGTGTCTGCCTGCCGGTCCCTCTGCCCGCGTCCAAGTTGGGCACCTTCAGGCCTCTGAGCCGGTGTCCCTGATGCCCCCCCCCCCCGTTACTTCACAGGTTCCCCTTCCTGTGGGCCCGCTCTCTCGCTCTCTGCTTGGTGGTTGTGCCCCGGGACCCTGTGAGCGAGGTGTGAACAGGCAGCACTCTGTCTGGGGGGTCCCAGGGCCCCGTGCACACTGGTGGAGCCGCCGAGTGGATAGGCCAGAGGAGAAGCCCAGGGTGGGGGAGGCCGGTGTGATCCTGAGGTCCATCGCGTGCCCTGGCGGCACAAGCCTGGGGGTCCATGCGATGCCCGCCTCCCCCACTCCCCCCGCCTCCGGGCACTGAGAGTGCAGCCTTGGGTGGGGGACGTCTGTGGCTCCCAGCAGCCCTGGCGGGGAGAGCCTCCTCTGTGTCACTCCGGCCCTGCCCGGCGCCTCTCTATCCCCTTCGGGGCCAGGCAGGGCCCCGCCCGCCTGGGAAAGTCCGGGGCTTCTGCGGGAGTGGTGACGTCTAGACTGGCGCTCGGGGGGGGGGGGGGCATTTTTTGGCTAAAGCGTGGTGGTTCTCCCCCAGGCACCAGGCCAGCCCGTGTGGACGTGTGCTCCAGCAGGTGCTGGGCCTGCTCGTCCCCATCCCTCCCCCCCCTCCACACACACACACCGATAAGGTGCTCTGAGGCCGGAGGCCAGGAGTCGAGCCCCAGCCTGTCCGGCTCCCAGCTCTGCCCGCAGGGGACGCGCCGACGTCAGGGGTGGGCCCGCTCAGGGGGTGGCGCCCGCATAGCGAAGAGTCCTTTCCTGTGTCCTGAGGACGCAGGCCCCATCCCCCTGCAGCCCAAACAGACGCCCCCCCCCCCGTCCCTCCTCCCTCTGCCCCAGGCAGACGTCTACCCCTGCCCCTCTGTGTCCCGGACACACCCCCCTACCCTGTGCTCGAGACAGTCCCTACGGCTGCGTTCACCCGCGTCTGCCCCTAAGCAAGACCCTGTCTGTGCCTGTCTGCGGGTGGGGGGGTGGAGAGGACCCCAGCGTGGCTGTCAGGACTGCACAGCCCAGCGGGGAGTCCATCGTGCGGCGATATTGCTGGCCGAGGAGAGGAGGCCCTGGTGTGGCCTGATTAGGGCACGTCTGAAGCCCTGGGGTCACGGGCCTGGGAGAGCGGGAGCTGGGATTGGGCCCTGCCAGCCAGTGTGTGGGAAACGCACGCAGTGGGAGCCCTGATCTGGGGGGGCCCCGTGCCCAGCCCCCTCCTCCCACAGGGGCCCGGGGCTGAGACCACGCGATGGCCAGGTTCGGTGAGGAGGGCTGGTGGTGCAGAAGCTGTGCGGCCAGAGAGGGCAAGCTCTTGGGAACCGGGGGGCGGGGTGTGGCACCACCCCCGGCACCCCCATAAAGTGGGCTGCTCCCCCACCGCCCTGAGAGCCCACAGCCTCGGGGCTGCGGCTTCCCAAGCAAAGCCAGTGCAAGGCCCCCCGGCCCGTGTGCCCGCCGCTGACTGTGGGTTGGGGTTCCTGTTTTGGGGGTCAGCGTCTAACGTGGGGAGATGCGGCCGGGAGCAGGAGGGTGCTGGGCGGCCCACTCTGTGGAGGAGGGGGCGGAGGCGAGGCCGAGAGTGAGGTCCTCGTCCAGGGCCCACCCACTCGCTGCAGCCTGGTTTACAGAGCCAGGACTCTCCTCCCTGAGCGTGGGCTACCTCTTCCGGACGGATGGACTTGGGGAGGAGTCTGAGCTGGGCAGGTGGCGGGTCCTGACCGCCTGCAGCGCACAGCGGGTGCCGCCTGCCCGGGCTGCTGCCCCTCAGCACAGTGGGCGTCCACCCGGGTCTGCAGCCCCCCGTCACACACCTTCATCGTGGGTGGTGGGCGCAGCGCAGAGCAGAGGCTCCCAGGTGGCCCCTCGCGGCTGTGGCCGGTGTCTGCTGGCTGCTCGTCCCCCCCTACCCCCCACCCCGGGGCTCAGGTGTTGTGCACCCCAGGCATGTGGGCAGGGAGAGCCCCCCGCCCCCTCCTCTGCTCCACCGTGGCAGGCGTCGCGGGCCTCGTTTTCCCTGTCCACCTGTCCCCTGCTCCCCAGCCCGGTGGCAGGGGGTGCAGAGCTGTCAGTCTCCCCCTCCCTCCCTCCGCTGCGTGCCCGGAGTTAGCACTGGGGGCTGAACGTCGTGGGGAGTGGGGTCCCCCCGGCAGGGTTTCGGTAAGTGGGGAGGCAGTCGCCCTTCTGAGCGGTGGTGCCAGGCCCCCCCCGCCCCGGGTCTGCGGTCTGCTGACCTGGCCCACCTGTGTCCACTGGGTCCCAATGGATCGCTGTCCCTCCCCCATCCCTGTCCCCCCCGTTTGTACCTGGGCCATTGGTGGGTTTCCCATGGGTCCTGGCCGTTACCTGGTGGCCATCTTCTCGTGACTGAACCGTTACCTGTACAGGGGGGCGTCAGGCCTGCCAGCCGGGGGCTGTCCTGTAGCCGGGGTTTGGGCACAGCGGGTCTGTGTTTGTGGGTCCTGAGTCCTGGAGTAGTGGGGTGCAGGGGCACCATCAGCCCCTCCACACAGGACAGAGTCGGGTCCCGGGTCCAGCCCGCCTGTGGTTACAGTTAGAGATGCTGGTTGCAGCGGGGAGGCAGGTGGTGAGAGGAAAATCGGGGGGCAGCCGTGGGAGGCCCCCTGAGATGGTAGCCGCCGGTGAGCGGGCGGGTGGCGAGGCCTGAGCTGCCTCCCTCTCGCCCGGACGGGGCTGGATGGCCTCCTGGCGCCTCCCTGAGGGAGGTCCGTGGTGGCACTGGGCAGGCCGTGCCCCTGTGGCTGGTGTGGCCTGGGGAAGGGTTGTTCTCCTTGTCCCCCGTCCTGGAACAGCCCCCAAGAGCCCCTCCGCCGGGTCAGGGCAGGCTGTGGTCCCCCTTCCCTCTGGCGGCAGCAGAGCAGCCTCGGCCGCCGTGCGGGTCCTGGTACTCAGGGAGGGCGGGGTGGGGGGCTGGGTGTCCGGGCAAGAGGCTGGGAGAGCAGACACTGGACAGAGGTTGGGAGCATTGCATCCCGGTCAGGGGTGGATCGGGGCTGGCCTGGGTGGTCGGCCAGGGTCACAGCGGCCATCTCCTGGACGGGCAGCAGGAGACTGACCGGGTGTAGTGAGGCAGGATCCGGAGGCTTCCGGGGCGGGGGGCCCTCTCGGGGGCGTCCTGGGGGGCGGTGTGACATGGAACAGCCCCGCCGGTGGGTGAGGGAGGCGCCTCCCGGCCAGTAGCCGGGCCTGGAGGAGGTGTGGGTGAACTGCCCTGTCCCTCAGCGGGTGCTGCACAGGGTCCCCGGCCAGGGTCAGAGGTCGGCGCTGTGTGGGTGTCGGAGGTGCTGGTCCTGTATGCAGGGGTCGGGGAGTTGGGCCAGGCAGAGGAAACCCCTCTCCTGGCTCCAGGGGGTGTGGTGGGAGGGAGCCCAGCAGAAGTTGTGAGTAAAAGAGGAGGGTGCCCTGGTGGTGGCTGAGGGGCCTTGGCGATCTCTGGCGTCCCCCGATTTTAGCACCTCCAGTCCCACCTCCTGGGAGCCTGCTCAGCCCCAGGCAAATGGGAGAGGACCGCAGGGAGGGACCCTGAGGGTCCTCTGTGCCCCAGGGGCAGGGCTCTATGGGGGGGGGCAGGGGCTGCGGTGGGAAGTGTGAGCCACAGGGATGCGGGGGGTGGGGGACAGCCGGGAGAGGCCCTGGGCACAGGTGGAAGGCGTCCAGCCTGCCGGAGGGGCAGGTGGGGCCGGCGGGCGGCACAGGGACTGGCCCGGTGGGGTTGGCCTGAGCTCAGCCCAGTGGGTAAGGGCGTCTAGGTCTCCATCCAGGAGCTCTGGGGGACAGGCGGCCTCCGCCACCCACAGCCTCCGGCCCCTAAAGCAGGGGACTCCGGCCTGGCTGTGTCCAGGGAGACATGTTCAGCCCACAGGCCTCCTCCCTCAAAGGGCAGAGCGTGGAGAGGTCTGATTCCAGGCATGGTGGTGCCCACGGGGCCTCTGCCTGTAGGACAGGGGCCTGGGCCCCGGGAGGGACATGAGAGAGTGTTTGCTGATGACAGCTTCAGGGTCCGTTTGTGGGGTGCAGTGGGGAGCGTTGGGGCCGGGTGGTGGTCATGCTTAAGGGAACTAAGCCACGAAGCGGCTACGGAGAGCCAGTGGGTTCAGGGTCAGCAGTGTTGTGGGTGCAGGGCCTTCGGGGCGGGGCCGTTGCCCCAGCCGCTGGGACTGGGGGTTGCGCACCGTGTGCAGGTGCTGCCACCGAGTAGGGTCGCGCTGCATCCGGGCACGGGTGCGGGGTCCCAGTGGTGGCATCTGCCCGTCGGTCAGCTGTGCTGCAGGTATGCCTGCCCGGCGGGCTGCAGAGGCAGATCTGACAGCCCCGCCAGGGCCTCCTCGCGGCTGCTCTGTCACCTTCGGTGAGGGTGGCAGCAGGCGGTCCTGGGCTCCTGGGCGCAGTGTCCAGTGCCCCTGCCCGTTAACCTGCTCGCCCGCCCCCCACAGAGAGACATGGCGCTGAAGCCGCAGGAGCGGAAGGAGAAGTGGGAGCGGCGCCTCGCCAAGAAGCCCCGGGAGTCGGAGAACAGCCCGCCCGCCGAGCCCAGCGAGAACGGCCGGCCCCCGGAGGCGGGCAGCCCCGAGCCGGACCTGGAGCCCGCCTGCGACCGGGGGAGGAAGGTCCCGCTGCAGCCCGCCAAGCAGGTGAGTGGCCCGCCCTGCGCAGAGCCGTGGGCACCCGTGGCGAGGCACCGCCTGCGGGCATCTGGGCCCGCCGGGCACGCGTGCTGTCGCGGTCGGGCACGGGGTGTGGGCACAGGTGACTGGCGCCCTCGGAGGCGGGTCCTGGGCTGAGGCAGGTGTAGGGGCTGAGGGTGCACCTGATAGGCTGGCCCCGTCTCCCCCTGCGTCCGTCAGGCTCCGCCAACCACGGGGCGTCGGCTGTCTGTACTGCGGGGGGCGGGCTCACGGCGGGCGCTCCGTCGCAACCCTGCGGGAGCGCGGTGTCGGGGCACTCATGGCCGGTGGTCCCTGGTGGGGGGCTTTCTCACGACGAGCGAGCGGGCGGGCGGGTGGGCAGGGTGCGGGCTGTGCAGGTGCTCGCCACACTGCCGCTCTCCGCTCGCCGCTCACGCCTTCTGCAGGGAGGGTCCCCCCGAGTGTCACACTCCCTCCCCGGGGCTGGGCTGCTGGTGCGGGGCAGCATGTCTGGGCCGGGCTGGAGGGGGGTCTGCAGGCACACTGGCCCAGGTGGACACGTGCTCTTTCTTCCATGCAGGTGTGCTCCCCAGAAGGGGGGCCGCTCCCAGCCAACCCCTGGGACCAGACCGGCCCGGCCCAGCACCCGCAGCAGCCGCCGCCCAGCCAGCCCCCGGGGTCTCCCCCAGCCCCGTGTCAGCGCTGCCAGCCCAGCCAGGCCCCCCCGGACTCCGGGCAGCCCCGCCAGCTCCGGCAGCCGCCCCCGAGCCCGCGCCGCTCCCCCCAGCGGCCGCTGCCAGCCCCCGGCCAGCCCTGCCGGCCCCGGCGATCGCTGCTGGGCCCCGGCCAGCCCTGCCGGCCCCAGCGGCGGCTCCCGGCCCCAGATCAGCGCAGCCGGCCTCAGCGGCCACTCCCGGCCCCGCCCTCCCGGCCCCGGTGGTCGCCCCTAGGTCCCAGGCCGCGCGGCCGGCCCCCCGCCGGCCCCCCGGCCCCCTGCCACCTCTGCCAGCCCCCGCGCGCCCTCCCGGCCCCCTGCCACCTCTGCTGCCCCCTGCAGTCCCTGCTGGCCCTCTGGCACCGCTGCTGCTGCTGCCCCGTGTGGTCGTGCTTGGCCTCCTGTCTGCACAGCCCGCCCGGCAGGGCGTCGTCGAGACCGTGGTGCGGGCCCCTCCAGCCCCCGCCGGCCCACTGCCCGCACTGCCAGCCGCCCGAGTCTCCCCTCGCGCTGCGCCCCCGCCGCCGGCCCGGCTCCTCTCTCTCAGGCCAGTGCCGCTGCCCCTGGCGGGCGCTGCTCGCCCCGTGCCAGCCCCGCAGGGCCCTCCTGGGCCAGCCCCCGCCGCGGGGCGAGGCCTCGGAGAAGCACGGGCCCCCCGACTCTGCATTGCTGGGCCCCCGACAGCCGCCGAGTCAGCAGAAGCAGCCCCTCCTGGGCCCGGAGCAGAACTGCCAGCCCCCGCAGTCCCTTCTGGGCCCCGGCCCCCCCTATAAGCCCCGGCCGCTGCTCCCCCTGCCCAAGCGGCCCTCGCTCCTGGGGGAGCCCCCGCCGCCCCGCCGGCCGCTCCTGGGGCCCCTGCGGCTCCGGCGGCGGTCCCTGCTGGACCCGGCCCTGGGCCGGCCCTGCTGGCCGCTGCGGTCACGCCGGACTCGCTCCTCCTCCCGCTCGGCCCGCCAGGCCCCGTACGTGAGCCCCGGAGCCTGAAGCCCGCTTTCCGACCGCCGTCCGTGGCTCCTCGGGGCCGGGCTGTGTCCAGGCTGCCTCTGACGGCCGGGCTGTGTTCATGCTGTCTCTGACGGCCGGGCTGTGTCCATACTGGTCTCTGACCGCTGGGCTGTGTCCAGACCGGTCTGACGGCCGGGCCGTGTGCTGGGCTTGGCTCAGCAGAGGCGGAGCCCCAGGCAGGGCCACCGCCGCCCCAGGCCACCCGCACCAGGAGGAGAGGAGAGGACCCAGTGTCTCCGCCCCGGCCCTCGCGCCTGCTCCGCTCTCCGCTCTGTGGTTCCCCTGTCCCCGGGAGGGGCTGCGGGGTCCCTCTGTTTCTCTGTGCCTCTAAAACGCCACATGTCCTCGTACATGGAGGCTGTGCACGCCCCCCAGGTGTGCAAGTAGGTGTGTGAGCGGCAGGCCTTACTCCAGGGCTCCTACCCTCTGGTCAGTGTGCATCCCCACTCCCCCCCCAAGACCATGGGTGCAGCCTCGCCCCGCCAGCCTGGCCTCCACCCCGGGGTCCTGTGACTGTGGAGGCGGGAGAGTGCTCAGGGCCCGGTGTGGTCGAGGAGAGGCTGCAGGGGGCACCGAAGGCCCCCCAGGACTCTGCCTCCACCCTAGTCGCCAGTCACTGAAGTGGGTCAGCCCTCACCCCGGCTCTGCATCAAGAGTCTCCAGGGCCCAGGGTCCTCAGTGCCCTCCTGCCGCCTTCCAGTTGCCCCGGACGCAGACGCTGCTGGGCAGACCCCACCCTGCAGAGCTGTGCCTCTGCCGGCCCTGGGCCCGGGCTGGCCATTCCCGTGCTGGCCACTCCAGAGCGGGGGCTCCCCAGGGCCTGCAGCCGTCCCTGGAGTAGCATTGCCCCCAGGGGTGCCCTGGCCAGGCGCCCGCTCAGCCTCATGCCCCCCTCGCCTGCCGTGACAGGCAAGCCCGTGCTGACCCACCCCCGGGGGCCCGGCCTCCCGGCCTCCCCCTCCCCGTTTGCTCACCAGGACTCAGCCTGTGGGGGCCTGACCAGCGGGGGTGGGGTCCCCTAGTCCTCACTCAGGGCCTCCCAGAGACGCAGGGTTTATTTTTGATGGAAGACAATAAAGTGCCGTGCCATTCTTACAGCGGCGTCCGCGTTGGTGACTTACCGTAGGGGTGTCCTGCCTGGCAGTGCACCTGGGCTCCTGACACCCGACAAATAGCGGGGTGGCGGGGGGAGGGGCTGCGTGGAGCGGCGCTGGGGTCTCCTCCCCGTCCTTGCCCTCGGGACCCGGCTCCGCTGGCCTCTCTCGTCCCTGCACTGGACAGGATTCAGGGACGTGCCCTGAGCCCTGGGCGGTGTGAGTGCCTCTGCCTGGTCCATGCACCTCCTCCTGGGCACATCCCAAGGGGGGCCAGGACGGGTGTGGGCCTTGCAGCCCCGGGAGTGTCGGCCAGTTGTGGAGTTGGGGGGCAGGGCCAGGGGACCCCCAGCCAGGGCCACCACGCTGTGAGCACAGGGTGAGCGGCCCTGTGTGGCCACAGGCTGAGAAGGGGGCTGGGGTGCTATGGGACCCCAGAGGGGCTTACGAACCTGTGACCCCACAGCTGCTCTGGGTTCACAGGGCTGGGACCCTGGGGGATGCCACCTGGGTAGGCCCACTTGCCTGGGGGAGTGGGGGGCGAAGGACCTGGACTGCACACACCTGTCCTGGGGCCACGGCTGGCATTGCCATGGGGCAGGGGGGCCCTGCGGGCAGCCTGGAAGCCACTCTCCTGTGGATTGGCCACCAGGGGACGGTGGAAGGTAAACGGATTTCTGAGCCTCCTTCTGGGCCTTGGGACACAGCTGGGAGGCGGGTGGGGGCCTGGGCTCTGGCCGGTGAGCTGCCCCGAGGTCAGGGGTGGGGGTGGGGGCCACTCCGTGCGGGGAGTGAGGATGGGTGAGCCTTCGAGGGGGGTCTTGGAGGTCTGGGGAGGCCCCTGGCTCCATTGGATGGAGCCTGGGTGTCGGCTCCCTGCCCCCCACGGGCCCTGCCTCCACCTCCCCGTCTGCAGGTGCCCGGCCGAGGGTGCGAGGTCAGGAGGAAGGGGGTGTCCGCCTAGGACCCCGGAGGCCGCGCTGACGGGGAGCTCACCATGCAGGGGCCCTCTGAGGGGCCCCCGTGGGGTTCCCAGGGGACGGGCATGACCCCGGGTCTGAGTGGTGGGTCCTCCCGGCCGGGGGAGTCCCAGGAGGAGCTTGTGCTGTGAGCTCGGGGTGCCCTCCTGTGGGCCCAGCTTCAGGTGGACGCCCTTCACTGTCCGCCAGGCCAGCCCTTCATGTGACAAACACCAGAGGGCCCCCTCGCCGCGGGGCTTTTCCTCCCGGGTCCGGGGCCTCTGTCCCAGTCGCTCAGTGTGGGAGAAGCGGGGGCCGGTGTGCGTATGGGCGGCTGCTGAGCCGGGTACTGGCCGGCCTCCTCCCTGGGCAGAGGCTGACCCCACCCCTGAAGCAGAGACACACACACACACACACACACACACACACACACACACACCCCACCCCCCATCACCAACGGCTCCCATCGGAGCAGCGGTTCTCAACCTGTGGGTCGCGACCCCTTTGGGGTTCGAACGGCCCTTTCACAGGGGTCGCCTAAGACCAGCGGAAAATGCAGATATTGACATCACGATGCATCACAGGAGCAACATGTCATGGTTGGGGGGTCACCACCCCATGAGAAACTGGATGCAAGGGTTGTGGCCTGAGGAAGGGGGAGAACCACTGCATTGGAGGGTCTCAGGGCCCCGCTCCAGGCCTCTCTGAGGTCCAGGCCCTTTGGCAGCCAGAGCCCCACCCCCCTGCTCCCCGCCCAGCAGCCTCCAGCCCGGCCTCCTCACGGGGTGCCCGTCTCCCGCCCCGAGGCTCCTCCGAGGAGCTCACTGGTTCTAGAAGGTTCCTTCTGCCCTCCGTCAGGGTCAAGCCCCAAGTCCCATGCCCGCCCCATGAGGTCCTTTGCTGCCTCCCTTCCCCCACCCCCGCCTGCCTCCTCTGCCTTCCTGGGGCCGACGCCCCCCTGGTCCCGCCCCCGTGGCCTCTGCCCGCCTCCGGCCCTCCCTGCCCTGGGCGCCGACTGCCCCGTTTCTCCCCGCGCCTCCCCCAGCCCTGGCACCCTGAGCCTCAGGCCTCGCTGGGGTCGGGGTGATGGCCGTGGGGGCGTTCTGGGTCCTTCCCTGCTCCTCCCCACATCTGTCTGCCCCGTCGGCTTGTCTGCCGGATTTGGGGTTTTCTAAAGATAAGATGGCAGCCAGATGGGCTGGTAGAGTCCTTCCAGAAGGTTCCCAGCCGGGCCACGGGTGCTGTGTGTGACTTAGCCCCTCGCACCCCGGTTTTGTTGTCGACTGCAGGATGGGGTCACCTGTAGGATGGGGTCACCTGTTTCTCCGCCGCCGGGCTGGGCTAGTGGGTTGATTTACAGCCTCAGAGCCACGCTGGGTGCTGGGCCCCCGTGAGTGGCAGTGGTGCCTGCCCCAGCCCTGCCTCGCGGGGGAGGTAACGGGGGGTTGGTGGGCTGGCCACGGGCTGTGGGTGCTGTGCCCCTCGGTGCTGGCCGGTGGGGCGTGGGCTGCAGCTGGGACGGGTCGCCACCGCCTCCTCCGTCCGATTCGCCGAGAGGGGTTTGGCCTCTGAGTGCGCCCGACGTCGCGGTGGAAGCAGACGAGGCTGAGGGACAGAGGGGAGGCCGGGCGGGGGGTGGGGTGGGGATGGGTCGGACGATGGGACCAGGACGCGGCTTCCTGGGCGCGGGAGGGTGAGGGCGGGATGTGGGTGGGGACCCCACAGCTCGGCCAGGGTAGCTATTTCCAAGGAAAAGTGCCGGCCGGGATGGCATGGCTCAGAGCATCAACTGATGCACCGGGAGGTCAGGGTTCGGCCCCGGTCCAGGCACAGGCCGGGATTTCCGGGTTTCAGGCTTGATCCCCCGTGTGGGGCCTGCGGGAGGCCGCCGGTCAGTGATTTTCCCCCGCTCCTCTCCCTTCCTCCCGAGATCAGTGCGTTTGTATCGCGGCCACTCACACCCCTCGCTCTCTGCTCCTCCCGGGAGCGGGGCACGGGGTGGCAGGGAGGCTTGGTGTGCGGAGGTGACAGGACAGGCCCAGCAGGGCTGGGGGACGGCCTGGTCACAGGGCCTGAGGCCAGCCTGGGACTGGGGGGTCGGAGGAGAGGGGAGGAGCTGCCCCTTGGCTGGGTGTAGGGAAGTGGGGGGATGGCCGCCATGGGGGGGCAGGGACAGAGCCAGCTGCAGACCCTGGTCCTGGGGCCTCGAATCTCCCCGGCCTCTGCTTCCTGTCTGGGCTCCACGCTGCAGGGGCAGCTGGCCCCCTCCCTGGGCCACCCCCTTGGGTGGAGCTGGGCCTGACCCCCACCGGCCCCCCTCCCCGCAGCGGGCAGTGCCGGGGCTCAGGCTGCGAGCTGAGCCCTGTCTCTGTCCCCAGGTGAAGGCTGCCCTGGCCCGAGGGGGCGACCGCCTCAGCGAGGACGAGGGCTTCCGCGAAGCCACCAGCTCCCGGCTCAGCGCCTCCCGGGACCAGCTCAGCGACGTGAGTACCCGGGCGCACGGTCTGGGGCAGCCTCCCTCCCTCCCTTCCGCAGGCCCACCCGCCACCCGGTAAAAAGCTTCCCGTGCTCCGGGCTCTGCCGGGAGGCAGCGCCGAGGCTGGCGGGAGCCGGGAGGCTGTGTGGCGGGGTGGGCGTGGGCTGGGGGCCCTCTGTCCAGCCGCAGACACAGGCTGGACACTCTGGTGACAGGACTGGGCTGGAGGCAGGGGCCCTGGGAGCGAAATGGCTGGGACGTGGGGTCACGGTGGGCAGGGGTGGCTGCTGGCCTCAGCCTGGTGCGGAGGTGGCCTGAGGCTGGAGCCGGCTTCGGCTTTGCTGTCCTGCAAGGAAGGTCCCTGGAGTGGGAGGGTCCTGGGGTGGGAGGGGCCTGAGACCCCATGAGAGGCTGACCCAGGATTTGGCCAGCGAGAGGGGGGATCAGACCCCACAGGGGTCTCTGGGGGAGAGTCACCAGGGAGGTAGGGGCCCTAGTGGAGGCCCAGGCTGCACCCCCAGCTTCAGGCGAGGCTCCCTGGAAGCTGAGGGGTGAGTTGTCCTCGTTATCATGGAAACGATTGGCTGTGAGGTCTCTCCCACAAAATGGGAAATAGGCCAGTGACTGCCGGCCACGCCGCCCTAGTTCCAGCTCCGAGTGTGGCCTGGAGGCAGGGAGTGGACTCTGGGCACAGGTCGGGCTGCCGGGGCGACTCTGCCCAGCAGGGACCCCAGGAGCCGGGTGAGGACCTGGCAGGGGGTCTGCCTGGGGAGGGGGCCCCTCAGCGGCAGCCCAGGCTGGGCGGGTCCCTGGCAGAAGGGAGCGCTCGGCTCCGGGCCCAGTGTGCTTGCTCCAGTCCCTGGTCTACGGGCTCCCCCTGAGCCCCGGCCCGCCAGCCTGTGCCTTGGGGGTCAGCCCTGGGGGGTCCCCCTCTGAACCACTTCCTCCCACGGCCTTCAGGCCCCAGCTCCCCCTGACTCAGAGGCCAGAGGCCCCGCCCAGCTCCTCCCTAAAGCCTTCCCACGCCCTCCTCCACCCGGCCTCTGAGGGGCGGCCGGCCAGGCACAGCGGGGGTCCCCTCAGGCACTTGGCCCCGGGCGGGTGGCCCCATGAGGACAGAGCCACGTGGGAGAGGACTTCTGGCTCAGAGCCGAGGGAGCGGGATTGCCGCCTCCGTGTGGAGGGGAGACCGGGCCACGCCCAGGTCTCAGGGGGAAGCTCCGAATGGGGTCCCGGGTCCGTGAGGCTCAGCCGGGTCCTTGGTCCTGACCCCGAACCCATGGTTCCCGCCAGGCCCTGGGTGTGGTCTCTGGGCCCGTCTCGGGTTCACGGCGTCTACGCCCAGGGGCAGGGTTGCCTGACCGTTCAGACGGGCCCCAGGGTGGGCCTCAGGGTGGGCGGCGGAGGTGGGGCCGGGACCCTGTTACCCTGGTTACCCTGGTTACCCTGGTTACGGATGTCCTCTTCCTCCCGCAGAGCTCAGCGCAGGCCGTGTCGGGCAGAGGCTATTCCGTAAGTGGCCCCTCTCCCTGCCCCCTGCCCCTCTCCTGCGTGCCCTGTCCCCTCCGGAGCCCCCATCTAACCCTGCCCAGGGCGGACCCCGGGGGGCTCGCTGGCAGAGCGGCCCAGAGCGGGGGTGCCCGGGGCTGGAGGTGGCCCAGTGGGCGGAGGTTCCGAGGCAGAGGAACCTATCTGTCGGTGGCCCTTGGACTTGGGGGTCCTGGGCATGGAACAGCCGCCCCTCCCCAGTGACAACTGCCCCCCGCCCCCCGCCTCCCCAGTACCTCACTTGGCCTGGGCAGGCTGGCTGTGCCCCCAATTCCGTCCTTGGAACAGTCTGCCCCACCCCCTGCCCAGGGCATTATCCAGGTGCGGCTAGCGGCCGGCCTAGCCCACCCGGTGTGCCAAGTCCAGAGCGGCTCTGTATGGGGTGTGACTGGCCCATGAGCCCAGCGGCCTCCCCACCCACAGTGTTCCAGGGAAGGACCACCCTCCTCTGCGGCCTGGGGCCTGCCAGTGCTCACAGCTCCAGAGACTGGGGGCTGAGCGAGGGCCTGGCCCAGCGCACAGGCAGGCAGACCCGGGCGGAGGCTCAGGGGCCCGTGTGTGATCCAGCCAGGCGGGGAGAGCCGGGCGGTGGCCAGGAGAGGAGGGGCGGCACACCCAGCAGCAGGCAGGATGGGGGCAGCCTGGGTCCCCTGGTCCTCGAGGAGCCTCTTGCCTCCTGGGCGCTTTGTGGGACCCGCGTCTCCTCCCGGGCGCTGCCTGAGGTTTTAAGTGGAAGAACCGCAATGAGCGTGCCAGGTGCGTGCACTTAACCCCCACGGCCGCTGGGGGGGCGGGGAGCCAGGGACGGGGCCACCCTTCTGCTCAGGCCAGGGCGTGGGAGGGCAGGTGTGTCCACGCTCTCTGCCTGGCCTGGGGCCCCCTTTCCCGTGGGCCTGGGGTTGCAGGCGGGTCCTGGCCTCCGAGGTGGAAGCAGGTGAGGCGTCTCCCACGGCTGGGGGCCCGGCCAGGAGGCCCAGGTGGCCCTGCTCAGCATCAGCACTCGGCCGGGGAGCCTTTCGCCCGCAGCGCGCCCTCCAGCTGGGCCCCTCCGTGTGTGTGTGTGTGTGTGTGTGTGTGCGAGTGTGTGTATGTCTGTCTGTATCTGTCTGTCCTCCTCGCCCAGCAGCGCCCCCTCCGGCCTGGCTCGTAGACGACACTCCCGGGGCTTCATTGGCCCAGATTCCCCGCACACACACACCCTACACACACACACACACACACACACACACACACCCCGCTGCTGCGCGTCCTCAGCAGCTGCTCCCCCAGAGGTTGCACCGAGCGGCACAGTCAGAGAGGGGGCGCTCTGAACCCGAGGCACGGGCTCTATCTCCGGAGACCCAGCGGCCCCGGCTTCCCTACGAATCGGGAGTGGGATCTAGAGGTTGCAGGGCTTGAAGCACCTGCCCCCCATCCCCCTCAGTCACCTGGCCCCCTGGCCCCCCTACCTCCTACCCCCTTCAGTCACCTGGCCCCCCGCCCCCTCAGACACCTGGCTCCCCCCCCCTGCCCTACCCCTGGCATCTGGGTCCCCCTCCCCCCTGGCCTCTACTCCACCCAGAAGGACCTGAATGGGGTGGGGGCA
>PVJN01050037.1:0-15002 GCA_004026805.1 Lasiurus borealis
TTCCTTCCTTCCTTCCTTCCTTCCTTCTTTCCTTCTTTCTTTCTTTCTTTCTTTCTTTCTTTCTTTCTTTCTTTCTTTCTTTCTTTCTTTCTTTCTTTCTTTCTTTCTTTCTTTCTTTCTTTGCATGTATCTGAACGAATTTCCCAGCACCATTTATTGAAGAGACTGTCTTGACTCCATTGTATACTCTTGCCTCCTTTGTCAAATATTAATTGAGCATAGTGGTTTGGGTCGATTTGTGGGTTCTCTGTTCTGTTCCATTGGTCTATATGTCTGCTCTTGTGCCAGTAGCAGGCAGTTTTAAGAACCATGGCCTGGTAATACAGTTTGATGTCTAGTATTGTGATCCCCTCAACTTTATTCTTCTTTATCAGGATTGCTGCAGCTATTTGGGGGTCTTTTTTTAATTCCAGAGGTATTTTTGGAGAATTTGATCTAGATCTGTGAAATATTCCATTGGTATCTTAATGGGGAGTGCATTGGATCTGTAGGTTGCTTTAATAGTATGGACATTTTAATGATGTTGATTCTATTAATCCATGAGCATGGCATGTTCTCCCATTTGTTTACATCTTCCTATATCTCTTTTTTTCAGTGTCCTGTAGTTTTCTAAGTACAGGTATTTTAGCTCCTTAGTTAAGTTTATTCATAGGTATCTTAATTTTTATGATGCAATGGTAAATGGGATTTTTTTTTTTTAGTTTCTCTTCCTGTAAGTTCATTATTGGTATATAAAATGGTCATAGATTTCTGGGTGTTGATTTTGTATCCTTCAGTGTGTTTTTTTGTTTGTTTGTTTGTTTGTTTGGGGGGGGAGGGGGCATAATTTAGAGATTTTTTTAATTTGTTTTTGTTTTCTTAGTTTAAAATATCTCAAATGTTTACATGCTTGACTCTCTTATTTGCATTCTCAAGTGTCCCTTTTGAAGGATGGGTTTCTCATTATCCTAGGCAAAGGATTTATCCTGCTTGTTTATATGAATTAGATATAGCAGACTTCTTCATGGCCAATTTAGGTCATATAACCTTCACCACCTTCTTCCACCTCCTGTGTCATAAAACCTTGATTTTAACCACTACCCCTGCCTCTACCCTAAGGGACTAGGGGTTTTATAATGACTTCAAAATACAGACAGTAAGGATAAAGACTGCATAAGCTTGTTATCTTAGGATTCTGGTGGAACCCACATCATAAATATTAAAACAAGCGGTTGTTAACAACCAAAGGCCCTTCGGGATTCCGCATGACTGTCTTTCAAGGTGAATAGATGCCAGCAAGCAGGGGGTCTAGAAAATTGTATTACCGGGGTGAAAAATGGACGGAGACAGAGGTGGCATCTTGAGTTGGGTTATCAAGGTAGACTCAGAGGAAAAACCTGGAAATCACTGAGGTATATGTGAATTGATAAAATTAAGGTATTCAATATAGAAACACACTTGAGGTTCCAGAACCAAATATAAATTCACTCAATGCAAATACATAGTGAAAAAAAAACATTAACATACATTCTTGCTACAACTAAGAACATTTGCACCCCTAAAAGCAGGAGGGAGTATTGGAACTTGTTATAAGTGATACTGAAGCATCCTGATCACATCATGAGCAATTTCGAATGGAAAAGACTGAATTCAAATATTTTTAACAAGCCCAGAATATGCAAAGAATCTAATTGGTTTTTGCATTCTACCAGAATCAGGCTGATCCATAGGAGATAGTTGTCAAATGGGGCATATCAGGGCACGCTAATGAAAAATTGCTTCTATTGCACGAAACTGTAAGAAGAAAAAACACACAAATATTATACTATGGCATTTGGGGTTAAATATTTTATTTGCTCATCAGAATTTAACTCCTCTGGAGGGTTTATTTTCCATATGCAGATGGTAATAGAAACATATGCAGGAAGGATATCAAAAGGCATAAATTTTAATGCTAGACATAGTACTACAATACTATAAAATAATGTGTGTAACAATGATTAAAGACAGACTATGTATCAGGAAGGTTTAAATAAAATTAGCAGGTCCACTAGCTGAAGAAAAGGAAAGCAACATTTATTTTGAAGGAGAGACAGTTTATGTTTACTTTCAGTGTCCTATCTTCCTTCTTCCCCTTTATTTATGAGGACATTTCAGACCAATTAGAAGACTTAGAATGAAGACCTAGGCAGTCATTGTTTGTCTTAGCTGAAGCCAAGTTCAAGGCAGATTGAGAGGAGGAGTTAAGCACGGATATCTCAATATGAACCTTTCCATGGACTAAAAGAATAGTCCAGAAACTTTACCACACTCCTAATTCACATTCAGATGGGGTATATTTAGTTGTCTCTCCCACAGAAATGATATCCCTACAAGATTAATATAGCTTCAGCTCCGGTGGCCATTATGTTGCCATAGGTTTATGATTTTCCTACAGTATTTTGATTTATGACACCCTGCCTTTTAATAGGAGTTCATTATTTGTACATTAAGGTTGTAACTTACTCCATCATACGGGGACTCCTATTCATCAAGGAACCTGTACAGTTCTATCTAACATCACTGTCCTTTTTGACAGCATCGCTCAGGCAAAGCATGTTGCTAAATGTGCAAGCCCTCGGTGGCTTGAGATCCACTTCAGCAGCTGATGAAACATTTTAATTTTGATGCAAAATAACTCAGATGAGTGATTTTAGATGTCATATAATGTAGGTGATCGACTCTTCAAGTTAACTCAACATGATCTATTTTTATCCTATAAGGGCTTTGTCTTTGAAAAAAATTCCAAAATTCAGAACTACAATCAATCCCAGTCTTACCCTGTCTTCCGATAAAGTGGAGAGGAGAAAACACCAGAACATTCTCTAGTTCTTTTCCTTTGCTTCATCCCATTGAGGATCTTTCTCATGTATGTTATTTTATCAGAGAGAGAGAGAGAGAGAGAGAGAGAGAGAGAGAGAGAGAGAGAGAGAGAGAGAAATAGAGAAATAGAGAGACATAGATAGGTATTAATTTATGTGAGACAATAGAGAGGTTTAGGACAGAATTTGATATTTATGAGCATTTTAATTTCTGAAAATTTATACATTTTTATTCCATTGAAGGTTTATAGGAACTACATTTCTATGCAACTTTATATTTTGTCCCCTAACTCCCATGTTTCATAAAAAAGATTAATTCTGATGAGATCTATTTGTTAAGGAATATTAATAGTAAAGTTTTGTTGAAATAATACCACTGAGCAAACTCTACTCAGTGATTTGAGATTTAGGGAGACTTTATTTGAAATTTGAATTTGCATAGTCAATTCAGGGAATAAAATGCCTCATGTCAACATATGTCGAGTAAAATGATAATAAGATGTCTTGGTTCAAGATGCGAATTAACAATACATAAATACATGGATCTAAGTCCTCATGCTAGACTAGGTTTGTAGAAGTTTCCAGAGGCTGGACAGGCAAATACAGATTAAAGCCATAGCATTCAGAGCAACACAGGTGTAAGGAATTGGAAGGTTGATATTTTTTTGTGCCTTATTGTATTTACAGTTTCCGAATTAAAGTACCATCTACTTAAAAATTGAACACAGGTATGCCTTTCAAAAGTCTTAATGTTATTATTGTTTTCACATTTGAAAAATAGAATTTGTATTAATTATATACTTTTACTTTTAAGATGAAGAATGGATCTAGTTGAAGAATCATTTAATTATTGCACAACTATTAAAGTGTTTATTTACATCCCAACGTATTATTTTATAATTATATATTATGTTATATTAATATAATAGTTCTACTACCATTTGCACATTGACTAGATTACAGATAAAACATATCATATACCAAGAGGGAAAGACAAGAAGATAGGGAGACAGAGAGACTAGGAGGAAGCTAACATTAGCAATAAGTAAATAGGATAAATATGGCTTCCCTGTGGATAAATAGCAAAGACATATAGTGTAACATGTTTGTAACAACATGTACACTCTAAGATACTGAGTCCTTAGTGGTACATGTGAGCTGAGAAGGCCACATAAAATCTGGTTCGATAAGGATTCTATTGGTTGTGGGTATTCTGTGTCACAAGCCACTAGAAACAAAATGGTAAAAAAAAAATTACTATGGAATTATAATTTTTTCATTTTTTTGTTTAAGAATTTTTTATTTTAACTAGAAGTCTGATGCACGAAGATTCGTGCAAGAATGGGCCTTCCTTCCCCTGGCCACTGGCACTGCCTTTGCTCAGGCAGAGCCTTCTTTCCACCTTCCCATCCTGCCCAGAGGCCTGGAGTGGCTGGGGCAGTGCAGAACACCTGTGTCATTACCATGGTGACAATGTAAACATCCCACCCCTGGCCACTCAGCACCTCTGTATGCAAATTAACCGACCATCTTTGTTGGGTTAACTGTGGGAAACTTGTTGTGCTTGACAGCCATTTTGTAGTAAGCTCCAGCCACGTTAGCACTAACCTCGGCTAGGTTTCTATTACCCCAAACCCTATCTCTTTCCCTATCTCCCAAAAGCCAGGCGTTTCACCTTAGGGTTAGGAATTTTCGCTAACTTCCTCATTCCTCCTTCTCCCTATAAATACCCTGAATTCCTCATGAATAAATGAGACTTGATCAGGATTTTGTCTTGTCTCCATTCCTTGGGTCTCTTGTCCCTTTCATCCCCACTCCCCCTCTAGGGTCCTCGTTGACTTAACCCTCGGGTTGGGATAGTTAACTACTCACTTCTGATTGCATGGTGGGCATCATGAAGGTATGGTCAATTTGCATCTTTCTCTTTTATTGTGTAGGTGTTATATTAAACTTAGATGAATGAACAAAAATTTACATTTCAATTTATATGAAATATTGCTAAAATTAAGAAAAATAGTGTTTCTGCCATTTTCTACAAACACCTTAACATTTTCACAAATTAATCAAAGCATATTCCTTGATATTCAGTTATACTATATAGAAGCAATCATCTAATTCACATTTTACGTTTCATAGATGGAGAAATTCAAAAAGGAACAGTGTCCCAGGTATCAGGACACAATAGCAAAATAGCAAATCTTCCACTGCTGCCATTTAAAGACTAAACCCCTTAGCTTTCAATTTTGAGCAGCATACAGTGAGCTAACACTCATTATGAACCTGTCAATTTCTCCAGTGCCTACTTCAGCTCTTCTTCCATTCACTATTCCCACAGACACTTATTACGGCTTTTTCCTTCCTGGATTTATTACTGACATTCTCTTTTCCTTTCTTATTTTTTATTTTTCAAACCTGAACCGTGCTTTAAGCGATACTGAAATCCTATCTTCTTTGGAACCTATGGTTTGTGTCTTTGTGTTCCTACTCAAGAGACTGGCAATATCACCCAAGGTAGATTTACCTTGAAATCAATAATGAGACACTTATTAAGTTCCAGTCATTTGCACTGGCTTCTCCAAGTCCCTAGGAAAAGCTTAGCAATGTGTTTGCATGGCCATAGCTTTGTAAATGTGGCAAACATTAGATATTATGAACAAAATTTGGCAACATTGCTCTATTTTTTTTTTTTTACTGGGACTTCCGATCTTTATTTTGAACTCTTTTAGCATTGCTGTGAAGTAGCAGCCATGCGTATTTGGATTAGGATAAGGATAAATTGAGCTGGGAACACATCTAGTTAGGCTTAATGTGTTTGCATTCACTTTCATGTTTAAATTATGATTACATGTGCATGTACTATTACTAATGCACATGGTGTGGACTCTTTTACCACGTGACATAAAGATTCAGGACCATAAGTTTGAAGAGAATGCAGGCAACTGAGATGAAACAAGGAATGTTTTAAGTGCACAGAGCTAGAGGTCAATCTGTAGAAAATTCTTTCAAAGCATTCATTTTATAGATGAATAAAACTCAGTAGAAGTTTCCTGCAAAGTTGGCAGCAGTCCCCGAATTACACATGTCATTACCAACAATACAATGAGGAAAGAATTCTGTCAATTAAAAAATAATGATATCAATGCTAAGAATAAATTTTTGAAAATTTGTCGGTAGGAATATTAGAGCAAAATCCATATAAAAAAAAAGGACTATGTGGCCAAAAATATTTGAAATATAAGCTAAAGGTATGTGTTAATCAGTTAACAAAAATAGAAGGATATTATTTCCACAATTTTTGCTTTTTATGTTTTTTAAATGCGTAGTTTATTATGACTTCTTTATTCTCCCAAGAAAAATAGTTGTATTTTAATCTAATTTTATGTTCTTAATATTTTTAAAGTAGGACTCCAAAGTGTATACATTTCAGGTTTCACAAAACCTGAGTCTACTGCAGTCCCATCAAGTAGGTGATATCTTTGCATCCTTTTTTTTCCTAGTCTGTGATTTAATAAAAAAGAAAATAAGTGTATATTAACATTCAACTTATTAACCAAGGATCTATTATGTCAAACACTTGCTAGAGTTTCTAATATGCTGCTCATTCAATTTTACAAGGAATATATAGTAATTAGAGGCCCAGTGCATGAAATTCGTGAATGGGGAGGTGGGGGGGGGGGGGTTTCCCTCAGCCCAGTCTGCATTCTCTCCAATCCAGGACATCTCAGGGAATGTCCAACTGCCAGTTTTGGCCTGATCCTGGGTTTCGGACCTAAACCGGCAGTTGGACATCTCTTTCACAATCTAGAACTGCTGGTTTCAACTGCTCACCAGCCTACCTGCCTGATCACCCCTAACCGCCTCTGCCTGCCAGCTTGGTTGCCCCCAACTACCCCCCCACCCTGCTGGCCTGGTCACCCCTCACTCCTTCACTGCCCCCCTGCCAGACAGGTTGCCCCACACAGCCTGTGATTTAGTTCTTTGGTCATCCCTCACTAACTCCCCTGCAGGCCTTGTTGACCCAGGCAGCCTTCTGGTCATTACTGTTATTATGATGGTGCCCCAGATAATTTGCATATTCCTTTATTAGTAGTATAGATGTCATTTGAAATATGAGGAAACTGAAGCTCAGGGAGTTGAAGTGACTTGTTCAATATCATAGAATATGAGTATCACTTGGAATGATGAGTGGCAAAGTAGGTAATAACATGTGACATACTTGTCTTTGAGAGCTCAATGTGTACGGAATATTGTGCTAGATTCATATCATATTTTCAAAATACTCTGCATTACAGGACATGGAATTTTAAACAAATAAACACATTACAATCACAATTACTATAGTAGAGTTACCCATTAGGCCTAGGCACGGATGGCAGAAAAAGACTAGGTTGTGGTTAGGGTTAGGAAATGTGTCACGGTAGTGTATTTGCTTACACTCAGCCTGAACAATGAGCGATACTATAATGAGCATAGAACTGAGAATAGGTGGAATCAGTGAAATAAATAACAGTTTTAATGTCTTATGGTAATTTTCTGGAGCATTTTGCACTAGGGCTATAAGAGCAGAGGATAAAACATGAAAGTTAGGAGGGATTTAGAAGCAGAGGTGAACAACATCTTTGAGGATACTGGGATATGATTAATCACATAAATGGGAGAAAAAAAGGGTTCCAATTTTGGTTGACAAAGTCGGTAATTGAAAGGCTGGACCAGCACGTAAAATGCTGACATATTTAAGGGCTCCTGTAAAACACATGCAGGCAAGCATGAAGAAAATTAGTTCTCAGATAGTTATGGACACGATTGTGTCTTTCCAAAATCCATTGAAGTTGAAACCTTAACCTCCAATGTGACCACATGTGGAGATGGGGCCTTTAAGGATACAATTAAGGTTAAACAAGGTCATAATGGTAGCACCCTGAGCCACTAGGATTGGTGTCATTATGAGAAGAGAAAGAGACACCAGACATGCACGCACACAGAGGAAAGGCCATGTGAGGACACAGCGGGAAGGCAGTTCAAGGAGAGAGGTCTCACCAGAAGCCAGCTTTGCTGATACCTTGATCTTGGACTTCCAGCCTCTAAAATGGGAGACAATACATTTCTGTTGTTTAAGCCACTCAGTCTCTGGTTTTCTGTTGCAGCAGTGCCAGCTGACAAACACACACACATATTGTGACCTTTATTTTTTTTCTTCCTTATAATCATACAGTCCTGTTTACATAATTTTAATACAATTCAATCTAGCTCAAGCTATCATATGACTTTTACAGCTCCATAAGTTTCCTGGGAATTCTAGGCCAGGATGAAGGGGATGAGAGAACAGCAAAGGGAAAATTCCAGCTGAATGTTTCTTCATCTTAACAAAAGCAAAAGAGTAAACCTCTTGAAACCCCACTTTCCTCTTACTAAGCATAATTCCACTCGGTCAACCCAAGTTAAATGGAAGAGGTCACAGGAGTTCCATGAAAGCAGGGCCTTTGATTTATTGATGACTGTGTCCTGATGCCTGGGACAGTATCAGGCAGGTGGTGTCAGGCATGCAATAAATATATATGTAAGTAAATGAATAAATAGGATATCTCACTTCCTGAACAGAAATAGCTAAATAGTCTCCTGATAAGCAAGAACCAGGAAGGATGAAATTTGTGTTGTCATTAGCAGTATGCCACATGTAATTTCTTACTCCCTTTCAATTTATTTTTATTTTTTTAAATATTTTTATTGCCGTAGCTAGTTTGGCTCTGTGGATAGAACATCGACATATGGAATGAAGGGTTACAGGTTTGATTCCAGTCAAGGGCACGTACCTTGGTTGCAGGCTCAATCCCTGGCCTATCAGGGTGTGTTCGGCAAGCAATCAATTGATGTGTATCTCTCACATCCATGTTTCTCTCTGTGTGTCTATCTCCCTCCTTTCCACTCTTTCTAAAGATCAAAGAAAAAATATCCTCAGGTGAGGGTTAACAAAATACATATGTGTGTTTTTTTTTCATTGATTTAAGATAGAGAAAAAGGAAGGGGGGAGGGGAGAGAGAGGGAGAAATAGAAAGGGGAGGGAGAGAGAGAGAGAGAGAGAGAAAGAGAAAGAGAGAGAGAGAGAGAGAGAGAGAGAGAAGAAAGAGAGGTATGTGAGAGAGAAACATCCCATCAGCTGTCTATTGGGGATTGAGCCAACAACCTGGGCATGTGCCCTGAGCTGGAATTGAACCAGTGACACTTTGGTACAAGGGATAAAACCCAACCAATTGAGCCACACTGGCCGGGGCCTCCCTTTCCATTTAAACAGTCCTCTATGTAAAGTTTCTGATCATACTATATGCCTAGGTATTTGTGGTAAACAGTAATGGGAAGATATCCCACATCCAATCTATCATGCATTTTCTGGAAGCTAAGATCCAGGTATACAGAAATGATTTGTTCACAGAAATACGACTAGCTCATAGCGGTCCTGGAAGAGGACTCATACGAGGGTGTGCAGATCCCATATCACTCTGTGAAGAATAGGAAAAATGTGTATATCACTCTAATCCAAATAGCAATGCACCTCTCGTTTCTTCTCGTCTACTTAACTGGAAAATTGAATTTCCTTATCTTCAGCTTGCCAAGTGTCCTTGACTCCCTCCCTGGCTTCCCAGTGCATCGCTGTGGTGTAGTCAGGTGAGAATGATGCTTCACATTTGCAGTCATTTTGGGCTACATGATATACATCTTTTCTTTTTTTTCTTCTTCTTCTTGGATATAGCTTTTGCTTTCTCAGTTTTCAGCTGTTAACAGAGTTAAGGAAGCCTTGAAGATATGATTGATAATTATTTGCTGATTTGGACTTGGTTCCCTCCGCTCTAATATTTTTAAATATATGAATAGACCTGTGATTCCTATAGTATCCCACAGGAAGTATCACTAACTAGATTTATGATACTGTTCATTTCCTCAGTTATTACTTCTGTCAAGCACAGTGTGAAGATCTGTTGTGTGACTCCTGGCAGGCGATTCCTGATTGCAATTTGGGTTGTGGCAAAAACATCTGTTACAATGAGAAGAAAACATGTGTTTTGAAAAATATTGAACAGTAGAATTAAATGTATTATTCTTAGGTGATTCACGTATAATGTGAACGTACACAGTCATTTTATTTCACAATTATTAATTTAGGAGGAGTATTGACATAGATTTTCAGATCCTTCCTTCAAATAAAGAAGTTATCTTAATACTAGAGGCCCAGTGTATGAATTGGTGCAATAGCAGGGGCCTTTGGCATGGCTTGCAGGATCGGGCTGAAACCAGCTCTCTGACATTCCCTGGAGGTCCCGGATTGTGAGAGGGCACAGGCCAAGTAAAGGGACCCACCAGTGCATAGTCGGAGCCAGGAAGGGATGTAGCAGGTTGGCCAGCACAGGAGGGACCAGGGGGGGGGGGGAGCTCCAAGGCATGCCCAGACCATCTCGCTCAGTCACTATTGACCAGCAGTAAGATAACTTACCAGTGAGACTATTTTTCTCCCGATGGTCAATTGCCATCATATGAACTGGTTGACTGGTTGACTGTCTGTCTTCTGGTGGTCAGTGCATGTCATAGTGAGCGGTTGAGCGACCTTTGCATATCATTAGCATATTATGCTTTGATTGGTTGAATGGATGGCCAGAAGACTGGACACTTAGCGTATTAGGCTTTTATTATATAGAATGAAACTTTTTTCATATTCAATATCCTCTTCAGTGAATTCAGAAACAAATTTTAGTAAAAATTTTAACCTTTTTCTTGTTAGCCTTTCCATTTGTGCATACAAATTCGAGGAAACAAGATTCATCTGCTCTGTTATTCACATCCCTCAATGCTCCGCCATGTACGATATTACCAATAAGTTCACTCTTTAGTGTGTACAGAATGATGCCAAGTAGGATATAGTGTTAAGGTGTAATACAGTATTATTCCAACGGGATGAGTAACCTGATAATTTAGAACAGTGTATGCCCCTTTGTAATCAAACGAGGTGGCTACCAAATAATAATCTAATATGGTTTTCTGCCTGAAAATAGTACTCATTAAGGTAAGTGAAAAAAAAATTGTAAGCATTTTTCATAGAACTTCATTTATATGTAGCCATCAGAGAGAAGCCCCACATATGCAGCACTCTCTTTCAAGTAACAAAAAGAAAAGAAAGACAAAGAAAAAGTTATCTATGTTTGTAGGCATATGTGTGCCTATATGTATTATTTTCTCTGTATTTCCTGTAACTTCCACTGGTTCAGATTCGATCACCTGGCAGTGGTATAGGTAACATTCAACTTCAGTAAAGTGGAAATGAGTAAGATGCCAGGAATTTGGCAACCAAAATATCCATTTCATAAGGAAACTTAGCCTCTACCAAGGTAGAAACATAGAGGAAAGGAGGAAATACAGTGAGGAAATACTATGAGACGCTCGAGTCGAGGTAAACTGGTGGGTCATGTGCAGCCAGCTGATCCGTGCGATTACTCCTGTCTCAACTGTTGCTCGTATTTCAAAGAAAAATTGCTCACTCTATGGCTCCTATCTCAAAAATCTCGTATGTTAGGGCACTCGTATCTTGAGGTACCACTGGTATGTTCCCTTCCTTGGGGAAATATAAAGTCATGTTCTCTTTTATATTTCCTTCAGAGACATTTAAGAAAAAAAACATCATTAGAGGAGTTAGTGAGTTTAATCATCTTTATTGCGGATGGTGTGTGTGTGTGTGTGTGTGTGTGTGTGTGTGTGTGCATGTGTAGTGGTGACTTCTCAAGTGAGTACGGATGTGAAGTCAAACAAAGCTGAAACTGAAAGTCGAAAGATTAATTGAAAGCTCCAAAATAAAGCAAACAGCTGAATATTGACTGAAAACATTGAAAAAAAACATGTTATCTGGAATCCACCTTTGAATAAGCATCACTAAGAAAAAATAGATTTCATTTTGGCTCAATAAATCATTGTCATTATATTTGTTAAAAATATGTGCATTATTTTATGTACAGATTTGCTCATAAACAACAACAAAAAAATGAAATGCAATAGGGTATGATTTACTAGGATTTTAAAAAGTGAAAGCATTCCTGCATGTTCATTAGAAAATAATCCTAAATCATGAAATTTTTCTAAGGATATATCTTTAGAAATGTATAGATTTAGGGAGATGCATTAGCATATGTAAACTTTATCAGATGACATTTTGAATAATGGCTCTAGAAGAAATATTTTGTTTCCTAATTATATCAGAAAAGTTTCAACACATATGTTTTCTTATAAGACAAAAGCCCTCATAAATACATTTCTGTTAAATTTTTATTTGATTACGTTTCAACACAACAGTAAAAAAATAATAATAATAACACCCTACTGGGAATAAACTTCACCTTTTAGAAGGTAGAGACATACAGACCTATAGAGCCATGGAGAGTAATGAAACAGGTGTCACTATCACTGTTTCATTGTCACTGCCTGTATCAGTTCTGTGCCCAAGCTATGCCAGAAAAAATTCAAAACGTTATCTCTTATAGATCTCTGGGAAATACAGCCTGATAACTGTGAGTCATGTGCTCATGATACCTAAGAGGCAAGAGAAGAAGCAGTAAGTATTTTTCTAGGGCTACCATAACAAAGTGAACTACTTTAACAACAGAAGTTATTTTCTCACAGTTCTGGAGGCTGGAAGTCCAAGGTCAAGGTCTTGGCAGGGCTGCTTTCTTCTGAGTCCTCTCTCCTTGGCTTACAGATGGCAGTCTTCTCTCTATGTCTTCATTTGACTTTCTTCTGTGTTTGCCTGAATCCTAATTTAGTTGTTTGTTTTAAAATATATTTTATTGCTTTTTTGCAGAGAAGAAGGGAGAGAAATAGAGAGTTAGAAACATGCATGAGAGAGAAACATCGATCAGCTGCCTCCTGCACACTTTCAGAGGATGTGCCCGCAACATGCCCTTGATCAGAATCGAACCTGGGACCTTTCAGTCAACAGGCCAACATTCTATCCACTAATCCAAACTGGATAGGGCTTAATTTGGTTTTATCAAGACACCAATCTACAGCCAGTTGTATTGGATTGGGAGTTACTCTGATGATCTCATTTAACCTAAGTACCTCTTTAGAGAGCATATTTCCAAATAAAGTCTCATTTGAAGTACTAGGAATTAGGGCTTCAACATCCGAATTGGTGAATAACACAATTCAGTCCATTTAGGGAAGAGCTCTCAGTTGCCATTTGCCAAGAAATGTTACTGAACAGAGAAGCTTGCATGGGTTTATCTGTGTGTTATGGTTGTGAATAACCCCTTGGCCCTCACAGGTCTTTAGTAAAACCCACAAAAATCACAGTGTGCTTGATGGGATCTCTGGGTGTTGATTCACGTCATTTTATACCTAGGTTGAAAGGCCACTGAAAATGAGCCAGTTCCTTAGTTTGTAGAATAGTTGACAAGTGAGTTAAAACATGATTCCGGTAAAGTGGTTGTGTATCATGATTTAATGATACCATGTTAAGAAGTCTGCTGTGGCCCTTACTTAAAATATATATATGTATATATATGTATATATGTATATATATATATATATATATATATATATATATATGTATGTATATATATATGTATATTTATACTTCCTTTTTTTTTAAATTTCCACCCTGAAAATTTTATCTCTCATTTCTTCTTTATGCATTTTCTCACTCGGTATTAAAATAAGAAACTTAATATTTTAATCTTTTAAAAATAGTAGTAAAGTATTGAAACTACTTTCATGATTTCTTAAAAAGGACAACATGCATACATGTAAGTCTCATATAGTAGGGCTTATTATGCAGTAGATTAAAAAAATCCTATTTTCTGCCCACATAGATAAGAAATAAAATAAATGTGTTATTTATCGCCCATATTTTTATTATTAAATACTGGCTAACGTGACCACACATAGATCACAATTTGAAAGAATAACTGGATTATAACATTATATAAAATCAAATATCAAATTCTTAAGAAGATAATTTTTAACAGACATATTATAATTTAGTAGTCTAGATACACTCAAGTTCTGTATTGCTATGTAGCAGATAAAAGAAACTATGGTTATTCCATTATACATATATATATTTATGTGTAATTACATATATATATATATATAATTTAAGATACTACTAATAATTTTTTCTATTAAAATTTCCAAAAATCTTGGGAATTTTTAAAATATACTGTAAAAGAATTTGGTTTCTATATAAATAACAGCTCTCTAAACAATGGGATGATGATGAAATGCTTGAATGGATGAAAATGATAAAATAATGTTTTCTACCCATTAAACTAAATGAAAAATTGTTTTCTGTGGTCCTCTTGCATTAACTGCCAAAGGATAAAAGATTATTTAATTTTCTCAGATGAGTTATAAATTGTGCACTTCTTCATTTTAAGTGGACATTAGAATATAAGTCATTTTGTCTTGCTAGCCTAAAAAATGCTAGCTTTACCTCATCCTTGGCAAAGAAATGCAGGAGGAAAGTGAATGCAATCAAGGGTAAATCTGTCCTAAGAATTACTATTCAATCTGGAATGGATGAAATTTCATAAAACAGCAATGAGACTTTCGTGTATTGTATGTAAAAGAAAAAAAAAGTCATGTCATTAAAAAATACTGGATTCTCATATCTTTACTTTCTTTAAAAGAAATTTTGGATAGAACAAATATAGTCATAAAAAAATTCAAATGAGGATGATACTAGATTTATGGCTATCTTCATAGAAATACAACTCTTGTGTTTAATTCATGGATTGTGAATTTAATATCATGATTAGGAATCTGGCTGGAGTGCATTTAATTCACTATCAAACTAATTTATAAATTTAGATACATATGGCAGCAGAATGTATAAATTTTTAAGGCAGCTATATCCAAGATAAGCAGAAGTTTTTGAAATAGTTCATTGAGACCCTCCACTCCCATCCCTCAAGCCTTCTACCCATAGAAACTGGGGGACAATTATTTCCATAAACATTGCTAAAATAAGATAAATTTTAAGACATGATATCTGGTTGATGACCCTTCTGATTTGAACAACTAGAGAAGCAAACAAAACATATGAAACTAAATGTTGGATAAGTGCAGGACTAAAATCCTGGAATAAGGTAACAGAACAAGATAAAAGTTGCTGCCTGGAAAGAGTGC
>PVJN01050038.1:0-15002 GCA_004026805.1 Lasiurus borealis
ACAGAATAAACTGGTGAATATAATAGAATCAGGAGCACAGAAAGGGAGTAGACTGTTAATTCTTAGGGGGAAAGGGGTGAAGGGTGTACAGGGAGAGACTGGACAAAAATCATACACCTATGGATGAGATCAATGGGAGGGAGCTAAGGGCAGAGGGAGGGTGGGAGCTGGGTGGAGGGGTGCTATGGAGGGGAAAAAAAGAGAAACAAATGTAATAATCAGAATAATAAAGATTTAATTAAAAAAATAAAAATAAAAAATAAATAAAAAAAAATGCAGTCATTGCTAACTGATGCAGGAAGGCTCTAAAAACAAAGATATTACAGGAAAAAGGTGAAAATCCTAAAACAGGGGGGAAAAGACGACATTTAAAATAGAGCATGTTAGGGGAAGGGAAGGGAAGGGAAAGGAAAGGAAGAGAAGGGAGAGGGAGAAGAAGGAAAAGAAGGAAGGGATAAAAACAAACCTAAAAAAGCTTGGTCAATGCAAAAAAATCTCATTGATGGCATAGGAAAGCCATCCAGGCCATCAGAATTTGAGAGACCAAGACATTGGTGAAAAGAGAAGCTCACTAAAATGATTGTGGAGTTTTTAGTACTTTTCCACTGAGGCCAATTTTTAAATTCACAGATATGATGAGAAACTAGCATAGCATGACTACTAAACTGCAGAGAAGTAGAATAAAACAGTATTAAAGTGTTACATGGCTGGGGGATAGGGACTGGAGTTTAGGACTACTAAAACATCAGAATTTGAGAGGAAGAGGTTGTATAGAGAGAAGAACTACAGAAAAGAATGATTTGGTCCGGTTTCATTACAGCCATTCAACACTAAGTATAAGGTGGCCACTAAGAGACTGGAAAAACTAAGCATAACTCTCATCAGATTACATGTGAGGGTGAAAAAATAATTACGCGTTCTCAATAGAAAATCCCCCAGGCTTTCATTTGTGGCCCAAAGCTGTACTTTACAGGTAAGAGTAAACAAGAAATAGAGACCAGGCTTTACAGAAACTGAAACCCAGGCTCAAATGAATTTAATTCCTTATTAAATTTAAGGGATGTACCACTATTTTACTTGTCTGTCATAAGTCAATGAAACCTTCTCTGGGGAAAAATTATTATCCAAAGCTTTTCTAATTTTTATACACAATTCCTAGCATTAAATTTAAAATATCTAGACTGAAACAAAAAGAAAAGGGAGATGGACAATATAGGGAAACAGCATGAAAGGAATATGAAACTCAAAACAGTTTAATAGAGGTATAAATAGAGTTTTAGAAAAGAAGAAAAAAAAATCAAGGCAGAAGCAAAATTTGGAAGTAATGTTCAAGAATTTTCCAAATGTAGCTGAGACTGGTTTGGCTCAGTGGATAGAGTGTCGGCCTGCGAACTGAAAGGACCCAGGTTCAATTTCGGTTGGGGGCATGTACCTTGCTTGCGGGCAGGAGGCGGCTGATCGATGTCTCTCTCTCATTGATGTTTCTGACTTTCTATCCCTCTCCTTTCCTCTCTATAGAAAATCAATAACATATATTTTTAAAAAAAGAATTTTCCAAATGTAATCCAAGCTACTGATTTAAGATACAATATAAATAACAAGAAGAAAAGCACACCTTGCCAAATGATAGTAAAAACTACAGAAAACCAATGATCAGACCAAAGCAAACAAAGAGCAAAGGGGAAAAAAGCTGGAGGGGGAAAAAAGGACAAATTATCTTTAAAGTAACAAAAATTAAGTTGGTAAGTGTCCTCATAACAGCAGCTATATAAATCAGAAGACAATGAAATAATATTTCAAAATTACAGAACAAACAAACAATAAGCCCAGAGTTCTATACACGCAGAAGAAAAAATTTCAAAATTAAAAGATGTTTAAAAAAAAAAAAAACACCAGAAAATTTGTTACAACAGATCTACATTCAAAAAAATTCAAACAAGGAGTTTTTTTGGATTTTTTTACCTTTTTTTTTTATTATTGTGTTACATGAATACATATCTAAACAAGGAGTTTTTCAGGCACCAAAAAGGATCCCTGGATGGAGGGAGAGCGATGCAGGGAGGTATAAAAGCTCATGAAAAAGAAAAAGGTGTGAGGAATAAGATTTGTTGTATGAAGCAATGAAAATCATTAATTCTAGGATTAGAAATATATGAAACACAAAAGTCAAGAGGGAGTAAATAGAAAAGTATTTTAAATTATTTATATTTTCTGGGACTTGGTAAAAACCATTAAGTAATTAAGAAATTTGATTAGCTATTAAGAAATCAATAGTGTTTAATGTAATATCCTATCTAATAAAAGAGTAATATGCAAATTGACCATACCTCTCCTACACCACAAGCCCTGCCCACCAGCCACGTCCACCAGCCAATCAATGCAAGTATGCAAATTAACCCAACCAAGATGGTTACAGTCACAGGGAGAGCAGGAGAGTGGCTTGGGTTGCCCCTGGAAATGGAGGAAGCCTAGCTTTCTACACACCCTAGTAGGACCAGGCCTCCACTTAAGACAACAAAGTTTCAATGGCTATGCAAGCAGAAGGCTTGGCTCTGCACCAGGCTACAAAGTTTCAATTGTAGAAGATATAAAAATCCCAGATATCAGGGCCTTCTCTTGGATTGCTGGAGGACGTGGCCAGCCTACAAAGCACCATAGGCCCCTCGTCCAGGCCACCCCACACCCCAAGGGAATCTCGACCCTGATCCAGGACACCCTTCAGAGCAAACCAGCTGGTCCCCACCTGTGCAGCAGGCCTCTATCCTATCTAATAAAAGAGTAATATGCAGATTGAGCATCACTCCAACATACAAGATGGCTGCCCCCATGTGGTCAAAAGATCCTGCCCCCATGTGGACATAAGATGGGCACCACAAGATGGCCAGCAGGGAAAGGCAGTTGGCAGGGACCAGGCCTATAAGGGAGGGCAGTTGGGGTGATCAAGCCTGCAGGGGAGAGCAGTTAGGAGTGACCAGGTCAGCAAAGAAGGGAAGTTGGGAGTGACCAGGTCTGCAGGGAAGGGCAGTTGGGGGTGACCAGGCCCACAGGAGAGGGCAGTTAGGGGCAAACAGGCTGGCAGAGGAACAGTTAGGCATCAATCAGGCTAGCAGGGGAGTGGTTAGGGGGTGATCAGGCTGGCAGGCAGAAGCGGTCAGGGGCAATCAGAAAGGCAGGCAGGTGAGCAGTTGGGAGCCAGCAGTCCTGGATTGTAAGAGGGATGTTGACTGCCCGTTTAGGCCTGATCCAGGTAGGGCAGTTGAACATCCCTCAAGGTGTCCCAGATTGGGGAAGTAGCAGGCTGGGTTGAAGGACATCGCCCCTCATGCATGAATTTTGTGCACCAGGCCTCTAGTATAAAATAATGTGTAAATGAGTCAGAGAAAGACAAATACTATATGACCTCACTTATATGTGAATCTAATGAACAAAATAAACTGATGAACAAAACAGAACCAGAGGATGGATACATGGAACAGACTAAAAGATGTCAGAGGAGAGGCAAGTGGGGTGGACTGGATAAAGGAAGATGAAAGGATTAGCCAAAGAACCTATATGGATAGCCTAGGGACACAGTCAGTGTGGTCAGGGACAGAGTGGGGGGGAGGGTGTGGGGGGGACCAGGGCTGGGTGGAAGGGGACAAAGAAGGAAGGAATGGGAGACATCAGTAAGAATGTCAACAATGAAAAGAAAGAAAGAAAGAAATTCAAATAATAATAGTTGTTAAGTTTAAAGAAAGAAAGAAGAAAAAAATTAGTATAAATAATGAGAAACCCAATAAAAAACAAATAGATACATAAGTAATGAAATTGTAAATGCAATCATCTATACCTCTCTCCACAACCCTCAATGGTTTCCCATTGCAGTTGGAATAAAATCTCACCTGTTTTCACTCCCCTTCTGCCTGACTTCTCTCTAGGCTCAGGAGCTTTGCTGACCCTGGAATGTGTCAAACTTTCTCTCCCGTCCAGGCCCTTGTGCTCACTCTTCTAACTAGGTACATGTTTTCCCACATATTATTGACTCTAATATAACCTCAGTATGACCTCCTATTTCCACTACTCTAAATTAACCTATTTAGCAATTCCACCCTAGGCTAACACATGGCCCTTGTTTTTATTTTTATCTTTATAAGATTGATTCTCTGTGAATTTATCTCTGCTATTCTTTAACTTCATATGGTTTTTCTATTCTACCACAATGTAAGCTCTATAGAAACAAGAATTTCATCTGTTTCAATTCATAGAACATACTGTGCATAAAGTAAAACGAATGAGTAAATGAATGAATGAATTATTAAATGAATGAGTGAATGAATAAATGAATAAATGAAATATGTTAAAAGGCTAAAGCATCATAAGTTGCCTTAATAAATATAAGTTCCCTGCCTAACTGGTGTGGCTTAGAGGTTGAGTGTTGACCTATGAACCAGGATATCACTATTTGATTCCCAATCAGGATACATGCCAGGCTTGTAAGCTTGATCTCCAGTGGGGAGCATGCAGGAGGCATCTGATTAATTATACTTTCTTATCATTGATGTTTCTATTTCTCTCTCTCTTCCTTTATGAAATCAATAAAAACATTATGCATATATACACTCCCCCAAACCAGATGTTAATATTTCCACTCTTCTTTGTATTGATCAGATGACTTCTGAAATATTATGTTTGAGTTTATGTTTCGCATTTTAAGAGGGTTTAACTGCTATTGGGAGAAGTATATAAATCTAATTTTGGAGTTGTTGTAAAGGAGATAGAATGGACAGAGTTTTCTCTAGAGAATAGAATTATTAGTAATTGGAGTTACAAGGAATGTGGTGTGAGGTACCATAAGAATTAGGATACTCTAAATGACATTACATTTGCCCTGGAAGCAGAAAATTTACTGATCATTGAAATGGTTAAGTCTGACAGCCACCTATTAGGGATATTGTACCAGTACACAGCATATCTATGTAAGTGGAAAGTTGTGCCAAAGGGCTTTAAATTACTTTTAATTTTGTTTCTATTCTACAGTACTATTTAATGGTCCTTGCAGTTAAGTTTATATCAAGTTAATAGCATTCATAGTAATTCTTCCCATAATCAGAAAAGGCCAGTATGGTTTTCATTCACTATTTTGCTTTTTTCTTACCTTTGTTAATATCCAGTTTCTACTACTTATTTAATATCAGGGATATTTACTAGAAGGCTTTTCAGAACTGTGTGGACCTACGTTGCTGCTTCTGCACTTACTACCCTATCTTGTACAGCCTCATAGCTATGAACTTCCAGCCTCTGGCAAGGACGTCTTTAAATGAGTCACAGAGGCCACCCAATTTTGGATCAGCCCAGTGCTTATTTTATTTAGATTTTGTGTCAAAGAGCTTACAATATGTTAGTTGATGAATAGTCTAGGCCATTCTTCCTGTCCATGGGAATGGGTGTGGGGAGATTTCCTTGGTAAGGAGGATGTTTGGACTATATGTTCTCTTAAGTAAATTTTATCATCTCTATCTGATGGCCCTTAAAGTGTTATCATAAGATTTATCTCTCTTTTTTTTTTTGTCTTCTCTTCCTATGTGTTATTTACAAAGGATTTTGTAAATGTATAGGAGTGATACAAGCAGACACCTATGGTTTTATGGAGGCAAACATGCCGCTATTTATGAAATTGAGTCAGAAAATTACATTTTCCTTGCCTAAAATCTTTTATTCTTCCTTGCTCTTTTTCTCTGATTCACCCCAAAGTCAAGTTCTCACAACATCCTACATGTGCTAATGTATTTTGATTTTTATCATAACTGCTCTCCAGCTCCCAGAGTCTGTCCTAATCAACTAACCCTAAATATTATGTTGGTGTAATCTAACACATGCCTCTAAGTGGGTCAGTCCCCAACACCAAAACTTCTGCTTCCTATTTCCAAAGGCACAAAGTCCAGCCCTCCAGACAATAGTTCCAGGCTTTCCACAATTCACCGGTCCCACCTTATCTGGGCTAATACTTATCAAATTACAGGATCCCCAAATTCCAGCTCTAGATTTTTCTTACTTTATTCCTCTTTTATCTTTATCTGTAAATTTTCTTGGAGAAGAGGAGGAAAAAGTGCAAGGGGGATGGGTAGGATAGAAATCCTGCACATGGAAGAAAATTAATATAGGGGTGGGGTAGGGGGGTGATGGGCCTTTTAGGGTAAAGATAGTAGGAAGAAACTTGGATGGATTTCAGGGAAATATGTTTTTCATATTTAGCCTAGTATAAACGCATAAGGAATACATTTTTTTGAATTTAATTGTATGTGTACAGATGTTTGCAATCATTGTTGATTTGGACTCAATGGAACAATGAATACATTTTTCATATGATAATCATAGTACCTAACACAGAACAGCAGGCTTTTCCAGGTTGCCAATAGCTCTTTGGTGCATAGTAAGTGCTTACTTATTACTTGCTGGTTGATTTGAACTGTTTTGGTGTATGTGTATGGGGTACTGGGAGAGGGAAGGGTGGGCAGGGGAGAGTATCAGCCATAATTCCAGCCAGTTCTTTTTACTTGTGTTCTAAAACATCACACATTAGGCCCCAAGGTTGCTGGGTTTCTGGGTTGCTCCCCTGTCTCTCAATATCATTTTATGCACAATATAACAGAGCAGTGATTGATCTCTGCTTTCCATTATCTTTTTTCATCTTATTACAAGTTGTGGTGAGTGACTAATGAGGAATGCTGAACTCCAAACAGTTCTGTTTCTTGTCATTGCTGTGAAATATTCAAAACTTTAAAAACTAAGCAGAATAACTCTATTTGGAGAGCTCTTCGCACACATAAACACAAAAACATAACTTGATGAGTATAGAAAGCCAGGCAATCTCCAATAAAACTTTCTTTTTAAAAAGGCTACTCATTTTTTTTTAGATTTCTAAGGCAAATGTTAGTATCTCTTTTCATTATCCCTTCTTGGCTACTTGAACATTTTATAGTAGAGAGAAAATGCTGAATCATCCCCATAGTCATTTTCAATCATGAGCTTGACTGAATCCATTCCTATTGGTGTTCTTCCCCTTTAACATGGAAACAGACAGTAAGAAATGGAGAAACTAGACCTTCTTTAAACACCCCTTACTTAAATATAGTCAATCAACCCTTGTATTTCAGCTTATGTATGACAAACAAAATTTTAATGATGTATTAAACTGCATGTTAAAAATGAAAGTAATGAAAAACTTTTTTATTCTTCCCTGCCCCACTATCTAAGGAGACAAACTTGTTTTACTTTAACTTAATGCTCTTATAATCTAAAACAGTCATTTCCCCCAATAGAAGGAAATTTTGTGAGAAAACTTACTCTTCTTGAAGCTGTTATGCAGGGTATTTACTGAGTGAAGTTTCAAATTTGATTTAGTTTTAAATTTCAATTACATTTAATATTATAATATTAAAGGATACTGATAGTTCTACCTTCAATTTCCCATACATTTATTGAATAGCCATCTTGTGTTAAGCACAGTAATAGATACCAAAAAATTAATGATGAAATAGTCACAAGCCTGCCTTCAAGAGACTCACAATCATGTTTGGGAAACCAATATGTATAGGAGGAAAAGTCATCATTCCATGTTATAAAGATTGTAAAGGATTTATGATGGGAAATATATAATGGAAACTCTGCTTGAAAGGGTAAAGAAAGGAAAAGACTTCATAAAAGAGGAGACACTTGAACCCAGTCTTGAAAGATGTTTAGGGATTTGTGGGGAAGAGGAAAAATGTATATATTCAGGAGTACATAATTATCATTTCCCTAAGAGTTCACTATACAAAATAGGGTTGAAGTTGTCTGAAGCTTTATAAGAGGTTTGCACTTTTGTTGGCCAATAGGGAAACTTCCATGGATGTTGATAAAAAGTAATATGAACAGGTTGGTGTTTGAGAATATAATCTTGGGATGGGTTCAGAATGGAGTAGGTAAGGGCTGGCCTGAAAATCTGGGTAACTCAGTAGAGAAATATTCCAAAATTCCACAGGAGAGATGGTAGAGGCCTCAATAAATGCAGTAATAATGGAGATGAAGAGGTAAACATGGACAGCCACAATTAGGAATCAGAATCAGCATTGTCACCAGGACAATGAGTAGAGAAAAGGGGGAACTATTTGGGGTTTTCTAGATGCAGTGTACAAAGTTTTACAGCAGCAAGCATCAATAAAATTTATTGAGGATTTACTCTTTTCTAGACAGCAAGCCAAGCACCTCCTTTCAAATCTTGTAACAATCTTATAAGACAGACACCATTATTACCCCAATACTACAAAATAAATGAAGTGGTAAACTACTTTGGGGAGGTTATTGAAATGTAACTGCAATTCCAGCAACCTTGAACTAGGATTATTATTTTCAAAAATATTCAAAGTTCATTATTTATTTTCTCCATATCCACATGAGGCTGGGGTCAAATATAAAATCCACTTTGTTTTAATAAATGGGCAAGTTGACCTCCCTGGGGGGGGGGGAAAGGTGGCAGCTCAGGAAACTCAGTCTCCTCACACCCATGCTGGAGAGCTTCTCTGGCTCTTTTAGAACGACCATGACTAGAGAAGCTATTGTCTCCAGTTTGCATTTCACAAATTACATGTCTGCAGAAGAGATTCTTGGAAAAACATAGATTAGTTCAGGCTCTTGGTTTCAAATGCAAGAATTATGACACCAAAGTGACTAACAGAACTCAAGGGACAGAAATGCAGCTAATAGCAGAAACAAGTGGACCCAAGATCTCCAAATCTTCTGTTTGACTATGTTCTCCCAGGACTCCGTTTTCCTCCCACATCCCAACAATATGCATGTGAGCAGAACTGGCGTGTCTACATTGCCCTAATCTGAATGAGTATGGCAGGTCTGAGTGGCCTTTAGATCAAAGGGTGTGCTGTCCAGGGAGAGTGTTTGTCTTGTCCCCTGAGCTGCTGGAAAAGGCTCTGGTTACCTGTAAACATGAAATGAGGGGTTTGGAAAATAATAATCTTATTTGTTTTGATTAATCTTTCTTTAAATGTTTGTAGAACTCACATTGAAATGGGGGTCTTTACTTCAAAGACTGGTGATGATTTTGTGCAGAAATATGCCATAGGAATTTCTTTTGTTCATAGAATTAGCCTGGTAAAATTTGTTTTATTTTACACCATTTTGTTTAACGTAGTCATTTCCAAAAATCTATCTACAATGTTAACTGAAAATTTGTTATACTAAAGTATTGATTTGATGCTGTATTTCATTTTAAATCTTTTCAGGAAGGCAATTTTGTTATTCAAAGACAAATTGGTATTGATATCTCAGTGTGTTAAAACTACTTTTGATCTATGATTTGGGGCTAGGATGAAAGACCTGGGACTGTAGACATACGATTGATACTGCTTCTGCCTCAGACAACAGGATTCAAGACAATCTTTTTCTAATATTTTCATCTGATTTGAATAAATGGAATTCTCCCACCAGAGATTTTACCTGACAGTTTTCACCACTCAACTGTATTTTGTATTTTTTTAATGTTTTCTTTTAGATTTAGGTAACATCTACTGGACTTGCAGCTCTTTCAGGTCTTTGTTTGATTTAAATATCTCACTAGTTTCTGCATTCTGACTTGTCCTATCTACAGAGTAAAATACAGGACCACTAATGGCTTCCACTTTTATCTTTGTACCCATATTCCCGACATACTGACAGATATTTACTTTCATTGTAAAACTCTTACAAGGGATTCCAGTTGATCCAGGTCAGTTATGGTGTCTTTCTGTGAACAGGACAATGACAGAAGAGAGGAATTATAGAGCAGGCTTGATAATACCCCTGAGAATGAGGGGTGCTGAGCAGACAATTCTGAAAATTTTCTAATACACAGGGATTAAAACTCATGGGATGCAATATTTATATTGCTGTGAGTTGATGAACAGAAAAGATTTAAATTATCAGTCCAAATAGTGGGATATTTTATAGTATTAGTCTTACCAACTCCTTAGCCAGCTAGTCCTTCTCTGTAAGGGCCACTCTTATACACTCATATCCTGCTCTTCTCCACAGCAATGTCTCACCATGTCTGCTCTTTTAGGGCAGCAAACACAGCTACACATCTTTCTCCTTTCACCACACGTAGGTGAAAGAGACATGCTGTCAAGGCCAGGAGAGCAAGAGCCAAGTATTTCAAATTCCAAGTTTGACACAGTGATTTAACCTGCATATTAGTAGCATGTTTTTCTATGCATGCTGTATTAAGCATTCTAAAAAGTAACTTGTCCAGACAAGGTTTAAATGCAAATCAGGAATGATCCCACAGATAAAAATTCTAGGCACCAGAGGAAGGTAAGGAGATATTTTTGGATATAGAGACTAGTAGAATTAAATTGGGTGTCAAACAGGGCTGCCAACAGGCCCATATGTCAATACCAAGCAGGAAAGTAACTATTTGCTACTTTCTGTCAATGGGATTTTCCTTAAATATTTGAACATGATGATCTGAAAATGAAGAAATTTGGAGATTTCTTCTTTTCCCTTCATTTATTTAAAGGAAAACCTCTTTTTCTTTTGAAATGAAGTAGGAGCTATCATAAGGACACCAAATTAAAATTTCTAACTACTGATTTTTAGAAAATATAGCAAACACAGAACCAAGAAGAGATGAGGCCCAAGAAAATTGCTTCTGAGCTAATATTTTAAGTGCTGAATAGGTTCTTTTCTCAAAATTCTATTTTATTTTTTAATTTTTTTTAATTTAATAAATCTTTATTGTTCAGATTCTTACAATTGTTCCTCTTTTTTTCCCTCATAGGTACCCTCCACCTAGTTCCCACCCCACCTTCTGCCCTTACCTCCCCACCATTGTCCTCATCCATAGGAATACGATTTTTGTCCACTCTCTTCCTGCACCCTACCCACCTCTTTCCCCTGAGAATTGTCAATCCACTCCCTTTCTATGCCCATGATTCTATTATATTCACCAGTTTATTCTGTTAATCAGATTTTAATTTATTTGATTTTTAGATTCACTTGTTGATAGATATATATTTGTTCATAATTTTTACCTTTACCTTCTTCTTCTTCTTCTTCTTCTTCTTCTTCTTCTTCTTCTTCTTCTTCTTCTTCTTCTTCTTCTTCTTCTTCTTCTTAAAGAATACATTTCAGAATTTCATATAATACTGGTTTGCTGTTGGTGAACTCTTTTAGCTTTTTCTTATCTATGAAGCTCTTTATCTGACCTTCAATTCTGAATGATAGCTTTGTTGGGTAGAGTAATCTTGGTTGTAGGTTCTTGCTTTTCATCACTTTTAATATTTCTTGCCACTCCCATCTGGCCTGCATAGTTTCTGTTGGGTGTTTCCTGGTAGATAATTAACTGTTTTTCTCTTGCTGCTTTTAATATTCTCTCTTTGTCTTTTGCTCTTGGCATTTTAATTATGATGTGTCTTGGTGTGGTCCTCTTTGGATTCTTTTTGTTTGTGGTTTTGTGTGCTTCCTGGATTTGTAAGTCTATTTTTTTCACCAGGTAGGAAAGTGTTCAGTCATTATTTCTTCAAATAGGTTTTCAGTATCTAGCTGTCTCTCTTTTTCTGGAACTCCCATAATTCTTATATTTGTACACTTGAAGTTGTCCCAGAGGCTCCTTACATTATCTTCACATTTTTTTATTCTTTTTTCTTTCTGCTTTTCCAGTTGAGTGTTTTCTGCTTCTTTGTATTTCAAATCTTTGACTTGATTCATGCATTCCTCTAGTCTGCTGTTAGATCTTTGTGTAATATTTTTTATTTCAGTCAGTGTATATTTAATTTCTAGTTTTTCCTTTTTCATATCCCAAGGGTCTCATTAAATTTATCTGCCTTTTCTAGGAAATACTTGAAAAACCTTATAACCATGGTTTTGAACTCTATATCCAGTCATTTGTTGTCCTCCATTTCTTTCATTTGTGATCTGTTCCTTTGTCTCCACATTTTCACTGTTTCCCTGAGTTGGTAGAGTAACTTTGTGTGCTAGTTGTCCTATATGTCCCAGATCTGCCTCCCCAGTTACCTGAGGTGGATACTCGTGGTGCACTCCTTTGTGGACTGTGTGTACAGCCTTGTTGTAGTTAAGTCTTGGTTGTTGTTGGTATTACTGGGTGAATTGACCTCAAGTCCAATTGGCTGTGAGGATCAATTGTGTCTACACTGGGAGAACTTCTGTGCTGGAGTAAGCCTTATGAGAGAAGACTTGCAAAATTGCAAAAGCCTTTGTGCTAAGCTTGGATGGGGCAGAGTCTCAGGGCTGAGCATATAGCCTTGGCTTCCTATGAGGCCCCTAGGTCTCAGTGTCCCTCAATAATTGCTGCAGCCCTCTCCAGACCTTTGCCTTTTGAGGCTGTCCTGAGTTTCCATGCCCTCCGGATCCCATATGAGTCTGAGTCCCCAGAGTCTCGCCTGAAACTGGGGATCAGTGCAGTTGGAACTGGAGTTCAGCACAGTTGGGTGGTTCTGTCTTCCTCCTGCTAGAGAAAGCCAGTGACACAATCAACAGTCAGTCCTCTCTGCATGCACTTGTGCACGAACCTCTAGACCTCTGCCTTTTGTGGCTCTCCTTTTTCACATAGTCCAGACTCCCCTCTATGAGTCTTGACAAGAACTGGGGTTCACTGCTTTCATGAGTTTCTCTTTCCCTCCTGGTAGAGGAAGCCAGCCAGGCACTCTGCCGCCTGTCCTGTTCATGCCCATGACCTCAGCTTTTTACAGTTTTTCTAGGTCTCTGTGAGCCTCTCTCTTTCCTTCTAGTTGTAGAATTTCCACTCAGCCAGCTTTCCTGTGGTTCTGGATGATGTCCATTCTATCTTTTAGTTGTAGTTTTGAAATTGTTATGTGCAGAAGTAGTTTAGTGTTCACCTATGCTGCCATCTTGGTTTCTCCCAGAATTCTATTGTCATAAACTAGATATTCATACATGCCCTGTCTTTAGTTATAAACCTTACACCAGACCATGTGGAACTCACAACTTTGGCTGGTACCATCTTGGTCATTTTCCTCATAAGTTAATTGTACATGGCCTCTTAGAACTCCTCCAGATTTCTTGGGGCTAAAAATGCCAGTGAATTATATAGTACTTAGAATCTCTCACATGGTTAGATATGTATATTCATTTGAAGAAATGAGTAAAGATATGGTTACTATAGACTAGAAAGGGACTTTCTTTGCCAAACTAAATATGAGTCACATAAAATTTTCCTCTTTGGCAAACAAACCTCTGTATCAATGTTTTCCTATCCTTTTATTTTTTCAAAGAGTGAAAGAATAGACTCCACATAGAGGAATTTTGTGAATAATAGTTGGTTATGTGCTCAGAATTTATTTCACTTTAACCAACTGCACTTAGATTTTTTCTTTGCAAATACCCATGAATTTTGAACGGATTTACTCCTTCCAGGTTTCAAGCTATATTATTTTTTCCTACTTAAAACAAAAGAATTGGCCCATTAGGGGCTTTCACACAAGCCCAGATCTATCAGCACTTGATTTCTTTCTGGCCACATTGATTGGTCCAATCAGAATAAATATTAAGACTTTTGTTAATGTTATATAAAGTGACAATCTCTCTCCCCTTGGATATGAATTATGTAACATGTTGCTCTTGTTGCTACTGGCAGCCATTTTATGACCATGATCAAGTCAACCTGGGGATGAAGCCAGACTACTAGAGGAAAGTACAACCAAAAGAATCATAGAAAACTGGGAGATCGACTTAATCAAAACATGCCAGGACTTTTCAGATATGTGAGCCAATAAATCTAATTTATTACTTATGCTAATTTGTGTTGAGGGTTAATTATTTGCAACCAAAATAGTTATTATTGGGTTTAGTTATTTGCAACCGACTAATATATGAAGCATCTGCAAAGGTGGACTTAATCCAAGAAATGAACACAATAATATAGTGAAGGCTAAGTGGATCATTACTGTTAATTTCCATTCATTGTAGCATATTATGAACTCAAAAATTTCAAATGGAAAAAATGCAGTTAATTAGTACCATACACTCTTCTTATACTGTATAATATGTAGAAGGCAATTCAAGTGCTTTTTAATGATGCCAACTTTGAAAGTCCAGTTGGTTCATCTAAAATTTTCTCTCTACAAATAAGCTGCTCTATTGCATAAAAATGCCCAACATTAGTCATCCTTACAAGATAAAACTTTGAAAGATCTTCCTATTCAAAATTATAATCTTACATGGGCAAGATAAGAACAATCATTTATTATTAAATGACTCAGCAGATATTAGTTTATCAGCAGAGAAATAATCCTCAGGAAATCAAACACAAATTGTACTAGATGGAGAAAGAAAGAAAGTTCTGGCCCATGATAATCTACAGAAGAGAGTAGGTCTGAGGGGAGACCGGATCATAATCATGGTTAGGGGTGAGGAAAAATTAGAAAAATGATAAACATTATTTAAAAATCAGCCTCACTTACTTTAATTTACTCCAGAGCCAGTCTATGTAGAAATGTTAATAAATTATATCCTAATGTTTGGGCTACTTATTTATATGATTATGAACCCTGACACCAACAATTGGCGAAGTAGTAGGAACATTTTGTAGAACTAGGAGAGGGTTCAAGCCAGCAATCTGCTACAAACAAATGCAATAGGTGCCACATTTTCAGCCTTAAAATTTGCCTTCTTAGTCTCTTTCCATACCCACCTCACCTTACCCATCCTGTCAGTCAATGCTTCCTTAGTATTCTCTCCTTACAAGATATTTTCATGATTTCTCTGCTATACTATACAACCAAACTGAAAATGATCTAGCTTTGAGAAAAATTTCTATTTGATTCACTGGTCAAAAGCAATGGTTAACCACTAGACTTATATCCAGATAGAAATGAAGCTGATTCTGTTCTTATTTAATAAACTTTGCATTTCTAAAAGAAATGGAGTTTTTTTCCTTCTATTCTGTTATCTATGTGCTACATCTTTAATTGCCTTTTCTCTAACACATCAAGTAAAAGGTTATTTGACTGGAGTGG
>PVJN01050039.1:0-15000 GCA_004026805.1 Lasiurus borealis
AATTTAATTTACTTGGAAATGTTTTTAATTTTTTTATACAAATGGAGCCTCAGGCGGCTGAACTCTAAGGAACTCGTATCTCTTCCTTTTTGCCAGTTTGGCAAAAGCAGCAGAACACAAAGCTCAGGAGGAATTACCAGCAGTTTAGTAATTCCAATAAAATTGTTCAGCTTTCTGGACAGTGAAATCCACAGTGGCGAAAAAAAAAGGAAAAAAAAAGTCACAGAGAGCATTTGTTTCCAGCAAAGTAAATGAGAAGAAACAAAACGAAAGAAGCACCTTCCCCAAATGCCAGGTCATAAACACACGTTTGGCCACTTTTATTATTATTTTTTTATTGTCTAAAGTTTTACATATGTCTCCTTTTTCCACAATTGGCCTCCCCGCAAAGCCATTCCCACTCCGGGCCAGACCCCACCGCCACAGTGTCTGTGTTCATTGGTTATGTTACTATGCATGCAGACAAGTCCTTTGGTTGCTCTCTAACCTTACCATTTGTCTCTGGGTCTATTCTTATTCATCAAATTATATTTATCATTATATCCCACATATGAGTGAGATCATGTGATATTTATCTTTCTCTGACTGGCTTATTTCACTTAGCATAATGCTCTCCAGGTCCATCCATGCGGTTGAAATGGTAAAAGTCCCTTCTATTTTAGAGCAATATAGTATTCTATTGTGTAGATGTACCACAGATTTTTAGTCCACTCATCTGATGGGCTTTTACCAAATCTTAGCTATTGTCAATTGTGCTGCTATGAATATAGGGGTGCATATATCCTTTCTGATTGGTGGTTCTGGTTTCTTGGGACATAGTCCTAGAAGTGGGATCACTGGGTCAAATGGGAGTTCCATTGTTAGTTTTTTTTGAGGAAACTCCATACTGTTCTCCACAGTGGCTGCACCAGTCTGCATTCCCACCAGCAGTGCATGAGGATTCCTTATTCTCCACATCCTCGCCAACACTTGTTGTTTGTTGATTTGTGGATGATTGCCATTCTGACAGGTGTGAGATGGTATCGCATTGTCATTTTGATTTGCATCTCTTGGATGATTAGTGACGTTGAGCATGTTTTCATATGTCTCTGGGCCTTTGGTATATCCTCCATTGAAAAGTGTCTAGTTAGATCTTTTGCCTATTTTTTGATTGGATTGTTTATCTTCCTTTTGTTAAGGCCACTTTTTATTTTATTTTATAATTATTACTAGCTTTACAAGCCCCAAGGATTTCTTCAAGCTGAAGGTTTCTCTAGAAGATTAGGTCGTTTCAGCTCTGTTTTCCCTCATGTTGGTCTTGCTTCTTGATTAATCAGTTCTAGACCTGTTTATTCATGTATTTAGAAGAGAGAATTCATAGATGAAAAAGTGATGAGACCATCTTTCAGAGGGACTTGCCAGGCAGAACCTGAGATGATATTTCCCAAGGAGATGTTCCACGTTCTCTATATCCTTCAAACTCTCCCCTCAGAAGTAATTGCTCCTGCTTCCAGGTGTCCCTAGGACTTTCCTTCTCCCTCTATAAAGGCCCTTAGTGCATGCTGCTTGGCCTTGCACTTGACTCTCAGCGAGTCCCTGGCTTGCCATTGGATGCGCTGTTCTTAAGTCGGAAACCCCGCTATTTACCTCTCTTTCCTTCCCAAATCTGATCCGGTGCCCTGCACGCTGTAAAGGCTCCAGCAGCCATTTGCTTCATCCATCAATGAAATCACTCTTCACGTAGGAAATGTTAAGTGTCCTGCTTGTTCCAGGAAGCAGAACGTGGCGGCAGCATCAGCATCTTTGCCTCTGATTTCCAGCCCAGGAGACCGGCCAGGGACCCACTGGCCAACAGCAGAGCTGTCTGACGTTCTTAATGGTCCTTGCACTCGGCTCTTTGGACAACCTGGGACCGAAGTTATGCCGAGATTCTCAACATGAGTTGATGCTGTCTGCTTCGCTAGGATGGGTTTGACCCAGTGATTGCAAAAGCAAGCAGTAGCCGCCTTGTCTTCTGGGCTCCATATACTTTCAAGGGAAATTGACCATCTTTATCCTTATTGTTCTTAGAAAGCGTTTTCTTCTGAAGAAAAATTCCCAAAAGATTCTACTCCTCTGTCTCCTTTTGCAACAGTGCATTATTGGCCCAGTGCTTTTTCTTCCTTGTGTTCTGCCTGTTGGGTCACGTTGACTGTTTGGTAAATAATTTTACATTTCTCCAGATGATTGGCATTATAATAGGGAAGTGGGCGCTTCATCACCTGACCGACGATGTGAGTGCTAACCCTGGCTTTAGCACGCGCCTGTCTTGTGTTCTGTTTTCCTCATCTACAAACACGGAAGATAACACATATCTTGCAAAAGTGGTTAGAGGAGTTAAATGAGACATAGAAAATTACTGGATTAATTTTCAGTGCCTAATAGCAGTTTGGCGGGAATTGAATCAAAATATTTTAGAAAATGTCCAATCTTATTCTCTCATTAGCAAACATATTTATATCGTGGGGACACACATCTTAAGGCAATAATACGAACTTCTCTTGTGTCTTATGACCTACTCTGAGTGGTTTATGTTACTGGTAAATTGAAATAACATATTTGCTGAGTGTCAGCCACACGGCTGACCTCGTCCTCTGCCCTCGGCATAGAAAGCTAAATAAAGAGAACACGGTGCAGCATGTTAAATGCTTGATAAAGGTACCCATACAACAGGGGGCACATGCGCTGGCCCAGCTCTCCACCCAGGAAACCCGAGCAAGCGTCGCTGAATGTCCTTCTAGAGCGCTCTGATGGAAATGCTCTTACCTGAGAACTGGAGATTTTGACCTGCACCTTTGGCATCTTCCTGTACGGAACCGTGGAGACACTGCCCTGCTGGAGTTTCCTCCCCCTGCTTTCTCTCCCTGCTTTCTCCCCCTCCTCCCCATTCTGACCTCCCAGGTGCCACCGAGGTCTGCTGGGTAAACCCCCGGCTGCTGTCATCAAAGGGGCAAACTCTGGCCCAAATCCGGCCGCCACCTGGTTTTATGTGGCCTGCCAGCCAAGAGGGATTTTGACATTTTAAATGGCTGGAAAAAAAAAATCAAGAGTAATATTTTGTGACGTGTGAAATGACATAAAATTTGGGTTTCAGTGTTTAGCACCACAGTTGGGGAGTTGGGATGGAGACTGTGGGGTCCTGAAAGCCTAAGCCACGTGCTCGCCTGTCCGTGTGTCCTTGGAAATGTGCGCCGCATGACATGTTCTCTGCTCGTGATGGGAGAGGCATGTCTGATGGGAGAGGCAGTTTTCCCGTGTTCTCCGGTGTCATGTTCCCTTTGGCCTTCCTTCTTAACCGGGACACAGAGTGCTAGGTGATGCGGACACCCTGGCTGGGTGTCCCTTTCTGAAGGCACAGATGTTGCGTCGGTAGGAGGAGACCGTGGAGATGCCAGGCAGATTTCTCCTCACCGCCGGCTGCCCCACTTCGCCTCTGCTAAGTAATCAGTTGCGCTTTTTCGTTACCAAGCTTTTTATCAGTTCTTCCCGAAAGACGGGGTTTGCCACCTAGCCCTCTGGGGAAATGCATGCTCAGCCTGGTAATCTGTGTAAATCATAGGGTGCCTCTCCCTCGGAAGCAAGCCTCAGTATGGAATTCCTTTCCGCTGCCAGCGGCAGTCCCCAGCCATCGGCCGAATGGCCGAAGATCTACAAGTGGGGACCGATGATGTAGCTGTGAGGCTTGAACACTCAGCGCGAGCGTGGAAGGGTTGGCGGGGTCATGGGTGCCAGGTTAACTTTCAGGGTAACAGCATTTGCTGGCCGATGCCCCTTATCTCACGCGCCTGTTGGATGGCAGACGTCGCCACGACTCTGGGTTAGTGGCTTTCACAGGGGACTTGGAGGTTGGGGGCAGTCATAGATAACTTTCTCGGGATATAAGGATATCTGTATAGTTTTGTTTTGTTTTTTAACCTTCACCTGAGGATACGCCTTTCATTGATGAGAGGGAAAAAGAGAAAACATCAATTGGTTGCCTCCAGTATAAGCCCCAACCAGAATTGAACCCGCAGCGCGGGAATTGAACCCACCACTCTTTGTTGTATGAGACAATGCTCCAACCAACGGAGCCACACTGGCCAGGGCTGCATAGAGTTTTATGGTCTGAGTGAGGATGTATTGGAACAACCCACGCTTCAAAGCCAGGTGTGGCTTTTGCCTCCAGAAGGCTCCTAGATCTTAAACTCGTACGCTTCTTTTTTCCCCCTCTGTTGTGGGCCTTTTGGAAAACAGGTCCTAAGTTACCTTCCTCTCCAGAGAAAAAGGCGAATTTCCCTAATTGGTCCTCCGCACCGTTAGGAAGGTGGTCAGATACCTTGCTAGGTGACAAACCCAGTCTTTCAGGAAGTGACGTGTGTGCTCATTCCAGAAACCCAACTCGCACACACACGTTGGAATTTCAATAAAGCCCAGCCTCTTTGATTTCTGACCCCGTGATTTCACCTCTGCAAATTTAGCCTATAAAATTAAAGCTAAGCAGGAAAGAAAGGATTACATACAATAAGGTCTATTACTGCATTTTTTTAATAGTGAAAAGCCAAAGGTAAACGCACAGGGGGACAGTAAACCATAACATTATCCCCTAATGAAACGTTATCTGGTGATTAAGAACGCCACCGCTACAGAGGATACGTATGCCACGCCAGGCCCGGCCGGTGAGATCCCGCGGGGAGTGGGACGCAGAGCAGTGTGGGGGGGAGGTGGGGGGGGGAGGAAAGGAGTGTGTGCAGTCCATAAACAATTAATTACCGAGTGGGACCAATTACCAAAGGCCAGTGCAGGGTGCTGTGAGAGCGCAGAGCAAGGCTGTTTAACCAAGGAGGAGTTGGACACTGAAGCGAGGCTGGAAGACAGAAGTCACTGTGTGAAGGAGGCAGGCCAAACGGGAAATGGCAAGTGCACGGGAGGGGGCGGGGGAGAGGGTCGGGAAGGGCACAGGGTTAAGAGCATGGCAGCTCCCAGGCAGCTCAGCGAGTTCAGGGCCATGGGAGCGAAGGGGAGGAAGCCGGAAGCGGGTGGGCCAGCGTACGGTGATCGCCCGGCACACGGGTCTCAGTAAGAAATGAGGATTTTTTCCTCAGGGCAAGCGGAGGAATCTGACATGAACAGATTTAACTTTTTTAAAAATCACTCAGAAGGCACCGGAGATTAGATGCAAGAGGAGTAAGAATGGATGACGGAGGGAGGACGTGGCGTTAATCCAGGTGAGAGACGGGCTCAGCAATGCGGCGAGGAGTCTTGTGTAGTTAAGATTAATATTGGCAGGCTGACCGGCCGGGGGACTTAAAGGAGAGTTAGGACCCAACACGATCAAGACCTTGAAAATGCCTTGCGCTCTTTCAAAAATTGTGCAGAATCCAAAATGCTAAGTTTCCCGGTGAAGGGAAAGGAAAGAGGGAGGCGGGAAAGAGGAAAGGAGCATTCGGTTTGGTGATAGGTCTGTCACTGGAGCCCTTGGGAAGCAGGGCCTGACACGCAGTAGGCCCTCGGGAAGTCTTTGTCCAATGAACGAACGGATCCAGGAAGGCTCGCTGGATTCAACAACACGGGGTTTCCTTTTGGCCGTTCTCGGTTTCTGCATTTTTGTTTCCTGGCATCTTGCCACCCCTCGTGTCCCTTACACACACAGGTGGCCTGGCTGCAGGTGGCATGTGGGAGAAGGTGGCCCGAAAAGGCTGCCTTTTAAGAACTAGTCATTTAAAATATATATATATTTTTTTACACATAGTTCAAGGTTTGGCAGATTGGAACCTTGCCTCCTTTTACCTTGAAAACTGGCAACCTAGAAAACTTCTATTCGGATATTTGTCAGAAATGCTATTGGGTTTAAAATACAGACTTTGTGGCTACACATAACTTCATAAATATGCATTGACAATGCTTATCAATATGCCTTTCCCAAAAGCCAAAATTGGAAAAGACCATATTCCCGGGAGGGGTAGGAAACGGCATTTGGGGGAACTGCTGAATTTCGGGGAGTGTACTGACCCCCCTTTTGTAACTGAGGACATTGATGTTGCCTAACTTGCCCAGAGTCTGAGTACGGCGAACCCTGGACTTGAACTTAGGTCTTTCTGACTTCAGAGCTCTCGCTCCCGTGCCCTACCCCCCTCATTGCATGGTGTAAAATGAATTAGTAAAACTTCCCATAGGCCTGAGGGAGTGAGGCCTGGTGGGTAAGCCCCTGGTGAGGAAGGTGCCTCAAGCACAAGTGCTTTTGAGACTGCTGCTGTGAACGCTTGTTAGACGGGTGGATGGAGAAATCAGGATTCTGAGCCAGCTTCTCCTCCTCACTTGAGCCTGTTAAGTTTTACAACTTTTTTCATGAGTAGAACTTGTGTTGAGCATTGAGACGGAGGCCGACCTCTCTTCCCATCCCCGTGTGCCGTTGTTTTCAAAGTGATGCTTTCCTGGGGTCCTTGTTGTATTGGATCCATGTACTGTTCCTCTGGTTTCCAAAGAGCTTTTATCTGGAGCGTTCTTCCTCCTCTTAAATGCTCCCTCTTACGCAGTGGCTCTCAACCTTTCTAATGCCGCGACCCTTTAATAAGTTCCTCATGTTGTGGTGACCCCAACCATAAAGTTATTTTCGTTGCTACTTCATAACTGTAATTTTGCTGTTAATGGATCGTAATGTAAATATCTGTCTTTTCCGATGGTCTTAGGCGACCCTGCTAGTGGTTCTCAACCTGTGAGACCTACAGGTTGAGAACGGCTGCTTGTAGAGCCTATCCGATCCCTGGCAGGACAGGAGACAACTAATATGTGTTTCTCTCCCTTCGATGTTCCTCTCCTCACCTTCCACCCCTACCCCCTCTTTCCCTTCCATTCTGTCTGAAAATCACTGGAAAAAATATCCTCGGGTAGAGGATTGACAAAGAAACAGAACACTGTTCACTGGCCACTCCTCCTACTCGCCAAGCCTTATGATGCTTTTGCTTTCTGGCCAACAGCTCACTTTTCTCTAAGGTCAGTAAGGAGGGCCTGATGTGGACAGTCCCATTGAAAACGGTGGATGTGAGAGCACCCACCTCAGAAACAGCGTCTCCGTGGAGCGGAAGGCCGCCTAGGCGCTGGTGTCGTTCGGTCCTGGTTCCAAAAACAGGGCCAGGGTGCTATGCTAGAGAGCTCTCCCCCCACCCGTCCGCGGCCCTCTCCCACCGTGCGCTTGGCCTCTTTCAGGTGAGCCGGAACTTCGAGCTGGTCGGACGGGTCAACCTGGACCAGCTGGAGCAGATGAAGGGCAAGCTGGAGAGCTCCAGCAGCGAGGACGAGGACAAGGAGGAGGAAGGGGGCAAAGCCGAGGACAGAGGTGAGTCTCGCCCGCCCTCCGGGCCTCGGTGTCAGACAGCGCGTCCATGGGGAGATGGGGAGGCAGGGGGGTGCTGTAGGAATAACAGAAGGACTGATCCCTTAATTCAGGAGCAGAACCGACTGACTCGAGAAACCTGTCAGAGGCCGTGTCTTGTAAACTCTTCCCAGCTGTAGAAACTCCGAGGGAAACGCATTTTCTCTCTCGCTGTGGTTGATTTATTAACCATGTAGAGTGGTGATTTGTTTTTAATAAGGAAAAGGGGTGTATTTGGGGTCTTAGTATAAGGATCCCACCTAGGTCACTAGAGCTATCAGGGAATGTCAGTGAACACCCAATGGGACGTTGATTTGGAATTGCTGCTGTGGGGTGCACTCTAGCGAAGCTGTGAGTGGGGGAGGCTGTGAGACAAATCCTGACACCCTCCCGCCCCAAGTCCTCAGCATAGCCCTCCCTTAACGGCCTTGCTGTTGGTTTTGACAAAACCAGCAGTTTTCATTTAGTCGTGTGTTTACAGCGGACATGGGGGAAGGTCTCATGGAATTTTTGTACTGTTTTTCCAACTTCTTCTTAGTCTATAATTATCTTCAAAATGAAGTTTGTTGAAAGTATATGTAATTACAGACAGGCCCGTATGTAGAGATGTTCTCTACATCGATCAGCGCAGAATACTGTGGAAATCCCCAGTGTGCATGAGCAGATAGGTTGAAATACGTTCCCTTTAGTGACTGCGGACTTATCAGAATCACACGGGTACCACAGCCTGAGAAATAGGCCGGAGATGTCCCCGCAGTGCTGAGTGGGGGGCGGTGTTAGTGGCCATTGCTGAGCGTCGTCCTGTGCCAGGTCCGGTGCTGCTGGTGGTTTCTAGATGCCTTTGCTTCTTTAATCTCATGTCGTGGAGAGAGCGCTGCGGTTGGCCTGCGGGGTTTGGCTTCAGTTCTGCTAGTAGCTCTCTGACCGGGGAGCTCCCTGTGCAGTCATCATCAATAGCACAGTATCACCTGCCTCCTTGGTTCTGTGTAAAGCCCCAGTGACACAACACGCAAGACACAAACCAGGCCTTGAGACGTGGTAACCACCCGATAGATGATAACCCTGCCATGCAGGTGGTGTTACTGTCATTTTACAGATGGGGAAACAAAGGCCCAGAAAAGCTAAGAGCTCATGTAAAGTTTAAAAAATCAAAACACTAGAGATGGGATTCCGTCTTTTGGCTCCAAAGGCAAGATCCCTTTTTCACGATGTCCTGTTCCCCAACCCTGTGGACGGTGGCCTGTCCACTGCAGGGAACTTGATCCTGAACTCTGTCAATTCTGTGGCCATGGGGGTCTCACTCTAAGGTACATTTTTACAAAAATAGCCTTTTTCCCCCCTCCTTGGTCAATCTGCAAGCCTGAGGAAGAGTATTGGGTGACCATTTCCCTCCGAGGTTCTCCTGGTTTTTTTCCTGACCTGCTCTCACTCCCACTCCATCCACACCCACCCCACCATGACGCTGTGGCAGGAGACCCCCGGTTTGCAACGTAGGATCCCTCTTTAGCCTCCTTTGGTTAGGACGGCAGCAGGGACTGCGAGCCAGGGTGAGCCAGCATGCCCGTGGGCACCTGGAAGATAAGTAACAAAGGAGCATCCTCACCGGGCGGGTTGGTTGCCCTTGTGACAGGCACTACAGCAACTGTTAGGAGGGGCCGGACTCCTCCGTCTCTTGCATGGACAGTGGCCGCGATCTGAGCAGCTTGGTTTTGCATTTTCTCTCTCAGTATTCCATAGATACATTCTTGGTGATGGGATCGATGCACTGCTCCCCGAGTTCTCTGGAAAGGGGTCCTCTGACAGAGGGCAGAGGGGCTCCTGTGCCTCCTAAGGCCCCAGGCCCTGCCCCGGGTCCTATGACTTCTGAGTCTTTAAAGCGAGCTCACGTGAGTTTAGAGGTGGTCAGCATTGCAGAGCCCCTGGGAGGCCTCCCCGGTGACGACTCCAAGTAAAAGCAGAGCCAAGTAGAAGGGGGGAAGGTGGCAGAAGTGTGGGCACCAGGCAGGTTTCCCCGCTCACACTGCGTGGCCGCCTCCTTCACATGAGCTTCAGACCCACTCGCTTGGACTAGAAAGAGCTTCGCCGTGTCTGATCGCGTCTCACTAGAGCAGTGGTTCTCAACCTTTCTAATGCCGCGACCCTTTAATACAGTTCATGTTGTGGTGACCCCCAACCATACTTCATAACTGTAATTTTGCTATTGAATTATAGTGTAAATACCTGTGTTTTCCGATGGTCTTAGGCGACCTCTGTGAAAGTGTCGTTCGACCCCCAAAGGGGTCGCGACCCACAGGTTGAGAACCACTGCACTAGAGGGTCGCTTCCCATTCATGAGCCTTAACCACATGGGAAAAGTCTCAGGGTGGAGAAGCTTGTCTGTTTGTCTCTCCCTGGGTAGGAGTTTTCTAGGAGCCACTTCCAGTACTGTCCATGGAAATCATCAGCCTAACTGCCCGTGTCCTGCCCGAGTTTGTCTCACCTCCTTTGTGGTCGGCAAACTGCAGCTCTTTGAGTGTGGCTCTTCCACAAAATACCAGGGCCTGGGCGAGTCTATTTTGAAGAAGTGGCGTTAGAAGTTTTAAGTTTAAAAAATTAGGCTCTCAAAAGAAATTTCAATCGCTGTACTGTTGACATTTGGCTCTGTGGACTAATGAGTTTGCCGACCACTGCTCTAACCCATTTCCCTCCGTGGAGATGGGTTCTTGCCAGCGAGAAGAAAGGACACACAATAGCCCCGGGGGTGTTTGCCAGCCAGCCTGTCTTCTAGGAGCAGAGAGTGGGTGGTGGCTCTAGAGCGGCAGCTCGGGCTGATGGAGGGCTGTTTGCCGTGTGACAGCTAATGACAGGCCTCCTCCTTGGAGGCTGAGCCAGAAGAGCCTTGGAAAGAGGAGATGAGTGGTTTCAGGTTCCTCGGGGTAAAGGCGCACGTGTGCCAGGCGCTTGCCCCTCGCTCCGGGGGCCCCCCCGACCTTGTAGGTCCCCCATTCCTGGCGTTCCTTTTCCAACACCAGAACTGGAGACAGGACTGGCTTGGCCACCCTGCAGGTGCCACCTCGAAAGCTCAGAGGGGATTTGAAAGAGAAGAAACCAAAATTAACCCAGGCCGGCTCCTCCCCACCCCCTCTCATTATGCAGTGGGGAGGAGTCAGGAAGGCATTCTGTTGATTTCTTGCCCAAGATAATCCCTGCTAAGAAATTAATGCGCCGAGCAGATGGTGCTGTCTCATTTCCAGTGAAAAGAATCAAGGGAGATAGTCTGTGCAATTATTTTTAATGGCTGGTGTGGTGATCTTCTTAATTTGTGAGAAAAATGCTTCATGCTTTTGTTCAAACTGGCCCCATTCACGTAGCTTTGTGTGCTGAAGATTAAGGCAGCAGGGAGGTACCTACCCTGTGAGCGTCCTCCTGCAGTTTGATGAGGGGGAACCTTTCCGCCAGGAGGCGTCTCCCCGTAACGACTCGTACGTTCAGGCACCGAGGGATCAGATCTGGGGAGGCGGTCGGTCCTGCCCTCCTCTGCCGCGTGGCTGCAGAGCTGGGCTCGTCCGATGGCGCTAACCCCGGGAGAATGGGGCCCGCCGTGGTGTAATGAAAGACACATGGGTGGAGGAGGACTCGAGATCCCTCCAAGGTCACAGAAGCTCCTGTCTTGGAGGTTGCCAGGAGGCGTGGCCTGTAAACAATTAGCCGCCCAACTCATGCTTATCAGACCCTTACCATGTGTGCAGCGCCACGGCGGAGAAAAAACAATGACAGTCCACGTGTGAGGTCTACATGTCCCCGCCTTCCTGGATTTCACCGCTTGGGGAGTAGGGGCCAGGCTCCCTCCTTAGCCAAGGGTCACGCTCTTTCACACGCCGGCCTCGCTGGCCAGCACACGCCTTCAGGCCTTCAGTGCTCGGAGCCCTGTAAGGTGTTGACGACGACAATCATGGAAGGCATCAAAACCCTATCCCGGGTCTGCGTGTAACCTGGCCCATGCTTTCGGGAGCCTAGATTCTTTTTAGTGAGCAAACTTGTGTCAAGTAGAAATGAATAGTGAGGCACTATGAGACCATCATTGGGAGGGCAGGGGAGGAGGGGAGGATGGATAGATTTGATAGGAAACCTGCTGAGATGCCCTGGGAATGACCCAGGTTGTTTGGGACAGAAGCAGCTGGAGAGGTGGGGACGGGCACACATGTGGGGCCTGGGAACCAGGGTTGGCTCTTGCATGCCATTCCAGAAGTGCCCTCGGGCGAAAAGCCGGTGGGAAAAATTAGAGGGGGTCTGGAACTCGCTCTCACAGATGTTGAGACCAGGGAGGGCAGGCAGGCAAGGAGGTCTCCTCCTAAAGCAGCGGTTCTCAACCTGTGGGTCGCGACCTGTTTTCTGATGGTCTTAGGCTCTACAGCAGTGACCCACAGGTTGAGAACCGCTAGCAGGGTCGCCTAAGACCATCAGAAAACACAGATATTTACATTACGATTCACCACAACACGAGGAGCTGTGTTAAATGGTCGCGGCATGAGAAAGGTTGAGTACCACCGTCCTAAAGGCTGGCTTACCTCTCCCGCCGCACTCCCTCCGGTAACGCTTGTCCCGCTCTCTCCTTGCAGACCTGATGAGATACGCTGACCGCGGCGCTGCCATGAACGCTCAGAAGCGCTTTCCGTGTGAATTCTGCGGGCGGGCGTTCTCCCAGGGCTCCGAGTGGGAACGGCACGTGCTGAGACACGGCATGTAAGTGGAGCCGTCCCCAGGCGCCCAGAGGGAGGTGGTAGGGAGGCCAGGTGCTTCGGTCCCCCTGCCGACACCCAGACCCCCTCTGTGTCGCGGACCCGGGCCTGGGAGGAGAGGCAGGTGTCTGTCAAGAGTGAGGCTTCTCCTTTTCTGTTGGTGTTTGAAACGGTCACCCAGAGACAAGTCTAATGAAAAGAAAAAAAAAAAATCACCTTGGATACAAATGACAGATCCCGCTCAAGCCCTCGCGTACAAGTTTCGCGCTTTCTCCAGCCAGTGTCCCTTCAGCTCTCATTAGCGTGGCGTTCTCTGATAGAGCGTGGACCGGGCTCAAAAGATCTGGCTTCTGTTCCTGCCTCTGATGACTCATTCCCCGAGTGGCCTGGAACATTCCCACGCCCCTCTTGGTGCCTCCCGTGCTCTGCCTCGGGGACAGAGCCAGCTTCTGCCTGCCTCCCAGGTAGGTGGGAGCACACCTGTCCAACACCCGTAAGATCCTTGACCAGGAAATTGTCCTTAGTCTGCCAGATAGAGAGCCTCAGCTGGTCCTTTAGGAAGAAAATACCCCTAAGACCTGAAGCATCTGAGCTTCAGAGACTCTCCCTCAGCTTCCCAAGGCGTGGGTTCGGTCTTGGGGTTTCTTTGCTTTTCGTTTCTCTCTTATGATTTGATTCTGGGCCTGTCCATTAACTCCTGGATACCGGGCTGCTGCTCTTTTAGTCTTAACATCGCCAATCTCCTAGCTTCTGGGTTCTGCTGATGAGTTTGAGCAGAAAGACAAATACTTGCTCTGACCATTTACAACTTCTCTCTGTTCCCAGGAGAGGCGGGAAACGTAATTATCATCATGTTAATCTGATGTCATCAAAGCATGATGTCATCAAACCCTAGTATGATAATGGCTATTTCTGTAGGTCCCAGTACCAGCAATCCTTGACCTAAGCACAACGGGTAGCGAGGATAAGTCACAACTTTAGTCATCTTTTGGTGGCATTTGTTCCAAGGAAACCCCAAGGCCTTTTGTTAAGGATGTGAGTCTCTTTGCACTTAACTAGGAAACAATAAAACACTCACCTGTCTCTGCCCTCCGTGTCTCTCCAGGGCGTTGAATGACACCCAGCAGGTGAGCAGAGAAGAAATCCAGCTACAGGTGAGCGTGCAGGACAGCGTGAAGATGCCCTGCATCGAGGAGAAGGAAGACGACGAGGCGCTCGGGATAGACTTTTCGCTCAAGAGCGAGACGGTAGCCATCTGCGTCGTCGCCGCCGACCGCTCTCTCCTGGAGAACGCCGAGGCCGAGAAGGAATAGGCGTGGGGCGGAGTTCCGGATCACAACCTTTACTTGAACTGTTCTGCGAAGTGGGAGGGCCAGCTCAGGCCGAGGCGTTGGGGGACAGAAAAGAGAGAAGACAGAACAAAAGCTGCTTTTTTTTCGGACTGAACAATCTATTTTCAAAGCACTGGTACCTGTGTGAGTGAGTAATGTAAATTAAAGTTATTTAAATGGTTGGAATATGTGGCTCCTTTTCCATCACTACACACCTTCCCTCCCGGATCTTCAGCGTGGGAGTTTCGCTCGTGGCGGGCACGCCGCTGCCCGGCGGTGGGCTTGGACACTGCGTGGAAGACCAGCTCCGTGGCCGTAGAAGACGACTCTATGGGGAACAACGTTTTTCTGACGCACAACTTTGGGTGCGTTTTTCTAGTTTTCATACCTTAAGCTTTTTTCAAGACCTAACTGCAGCCGCTTTGGGAGAAAAAAAACAAAACAAAACAAAACAAAAAAAACAAAAACCATGCAGAAAACAAACAAAACTGCTTTGCATAAAAACAGTCACCTGTTTCCTAGTACCTCAAACTTAACCAAGGGAATTCTCTGCATTTGTCAGTACTACCTGTCGTCGCCGTGGTTAAAATGTAGAGAGAACTGCTGGGCAAGATGGTGAATGGAGGAAAAAAAAAAAAGAGTTTTAAAGAAAGGAACACAAATTGTGCTTAAAATCCCCACGTGGGTTTTATTTCTTAAAATACTGTGATTTTTTTAATTATTTTAGTAAAAAACAAAACAAAAAAAAGAAACAGACTTTAATTATTAGATAACTGTTTGTGAATTGTCATCCTTTTATTCCAGGTAAGCTGTTTTTTATTAGTGTTCAACTATGATTTAGACTTCGGTAGATTCATACCAGCTAATTTTACGGTGACTGTGGAGTTCCGTTTGCCACATGTTCATTTTCTATCAGCTCGAGTGTTACAAACACAGCACAATTCAGTTTTTCATATAAATTGTTTTTTTTTGTGTGTGTGTGTGTGTTGATATTGTTTTAATTTGGGGCGAGGGAGATTTAGGGTTTTTTTTTGTATGTGTGTGTGTGTGTGTGAATAGGAATGTTTTTATTTTAAACATGGAAATAACAAAGAACTTTTTTTTAATTTAACTAAAGAACCAAACTTTTTGGCACAGCTATGCAGCGTGTGGGCCAGATGAGGAAGTCCTCTTCACCCTTTTGTTGCTCGTCAAATTATCACATTATCCGTCTCACACAAATACTTGCTGTTAGGATGGGCTGGCTTTGTGCGTGGTTTCAAATCTGTGTTTTGCTTTTTTTTTTACAATGTGTTTTTTTTTGGGGGGGGGGAGTTCTCATCTAATTTGGGGGGTAAAGGAAACCCCCCCCCCATCCCTTTGGTGAGAATGGACAAGAAATACTTCCATCCTACAAGAAACCTGGAGAACTACTTTTCTGTTGTTTGTTTAAATCTAGCTGCCAGCTGCTGTTTCCCCATCTTAGCTTTTTCAGGAGGGAGCAGCTGAGACTAAATCTGAGTCTACATTTATAATATGTTCTGGTTGTGAGCAGAGAGTTTTTGTTACAAAAAGTAGGAAAGACCTTTCCTTGAAGCCTAGGTTT
>PVJN01050040.1:0-15000 GCA_004026805.1 Lasiurus borealis
GGGTGGATGGATGGGTGGATGGTTGGGTAGATAAAGAGCCAGACATGTGTTCTGTTCTCAGCCTCCTCTGATTGCCTACAGTGCCTTGGCATGTGGTGAGTGACAGCATCTTCACGCACCTGTCTCATCTGGTCCTGACTGTAAATCCTTAGGAAGAGTCCGTTACAGTGTGTGAACATGTGTGTCCTTGTGAACATGTGTTTCCCTTAGAGCAGCCGTGCTTTCCTGTGTTTTAGTCCAGCTTCTCTAGCAGAAGCCACAGCACGGTGTCTGGGGAGAACGGAGTAGCTTTTCTGCCTCAGATAATCGCCGAAGCTTCCCGTTCCCTTGGTGTATGGAGTCTGCCTTACGTGGAAGAGTGGGCTACTCCTCACCCCCGGAGATGGGGACCACACTAGAGAGAACCCCAAGAGGACACATGGAGAAGGACATGTCTGACAGAGCAGCCGGGACCAGGGGCGTTCTTCGTTTGAGAAGTCGGGCAACCATGGAGAGCTATTTCCAGGGCCCTCCCTTCTGCTCCCCAACACCCCCTTCTCCTCCCACACCTCCCACATCAAAATGAAAACCCAGGGCACCAATTAACCTTCCTTCCTGTGAGAACCAACAGGGCTAGTGGAAATAAGGAGCTGAGCATCCCCGCCCCCGCCCCAAGGAAGGAAAGTGTCTCTAGAAGTGACTTGGCGGCAGAGAAGTGCCGGCATCAGGAGGACAAGGGTGGACATCAGGTCTGTGGCCTGGCCAAGACCGCAGAGATCCCAGAAGAGGCGGCTCCAACCTGCATTCCTTCCCTCACGACTCCGGGTGTGGGGAAATGAAGACCAGAAAATTCCCCAGAGAGCCCACTTGGGCAGGCCTGTTCTGTTCAAGGCAGGGAGACGGGAAGTCAGTCCAGAGAGGACCCGGGGTGTGCCAATCGCATTTAAATACCGCCAGCTCGCCTAGTGATGTCTGGAGGTCTGTCTCCGTGGCTTCCAGAATGTCACCATTCTTAGACCCTCAGTTCCAGAGAGACCACTCATTGGTGGGGGTGCCTGGTCTGGGCTCCCATTTAACTGTGGGGAGCAGGGGGTGGGTGTATGTTTAAGTGAACTGATTTCAGAGAAAGCAAGAGAAAAACGCATGTGTTTGGGAAACTTTGGTCCACAGCGAACAGCCTTTGCTTTTTTAGATATTTCTGACTCGTACGTAAAAGTCTGTGCTAGTTTATTTTACGCACTGCATTGTGAGAGAGAAGCGGGGTGAGTGGGGGAGATGGGAGGAGGTAAAGGGGGATAAATGGTGATGGAAGGGGAGTTGGCTTGGGGTGAGATACACACAGGACAATAATACAATGATGTCCTGGAGGATCGTATACCCAAAACCTCTATGATTTTATTAACCAATGTCACCCTGTTTTTAAGAAAAGTCTGTGCTGCCCTAACCAGTCTGACTCAGTGGATAGTGTCCGCCTGTGGATTGAAAGGTCCCAGGTTCGATTCCGGTCAAGGGCAGGTACCTTGGTGGCAGGCGCATCCCCAGTGGGGGGTATGCAGGAGGCAGCTGATCAATGTCTCTCTCTCATCGATGTTTCTAACTCTGTATCCCTCTCCTTTCCTGTCTGTAAAAAATCAATAAAATATATATTAAAAAAAAAAAAAGTCTGTGCTGATTGCCATCTGCTTTTTTCTCCGTGAAGGCTGCTATCCCGGTGGCATGAGCACGTTGAGGCCACAACTATCTGGATGCTAAGCTGTAGTTCCCATGGGGGCCGATGCCACAACAATTTATCAGAAGAAAAAAAAAATCGCCAGACAAGGAACTTGCTTGTAGGCTCCGTGAAATTAATAGACGGGCCTTGTCACCAGACAGGCTTCCTTTCTCGGGCCCGGAAACTCCTCCGGCGTCTGTCTGCCTCGAACAAAAGGAGCCCAGGCCTCTTTATTCCTGCCCAATCCCTTCCCCCGAACCCGAGCCCTGGTTAGACCAGACACACTCGACAAGAGCCACAACAAGCCCGGGACAAAGGCAGCCGGGAGCCGGGAGGCGCCGGGCAGACCGGGGGAGAGCTCGTTTTTCTGATTCCGTTCCGGGCACCGCCGGCCGGAGAGGCACTTACAAAACACGTTCCATCTCCACGCAGGGTAAGGTTTCCGAGCGCTCGCCCCAATTACCGCAGGATGTGGATTCACGTGGAAACGAGGAGAGACTGCAGCTCAGATGGAGGGGGCACCACGTGGGCAGGATGTGGGGGGGGGGGCAGGCGGCAGAGGGAACGGGATTAATGAGCTGCCGGAGCGAAGGAATCAGCTGTGCCCTTGGCCAGCAGCCCTCACGCGACTTCACGGAGCCAGGGACCCCTCCCTCCCTGCCCTGCCCAGCTGAGGCCTGGTCCCCAACACCCCATCAGCGGTGGGTGTCCCTCAGCTCACAGCCTGGAGGGGCCGCCCCCTCGTGGCCGGGATGGATGGCCGCTGTCTCACGGTCACGGCGTCACCCTCCCTCTCTCTTCTGCCCCGGGGACCATGGAAATGACCCCTTGGGATAGGCTGGCCCACGACCAGGCGGGGCCATGGCTTCACTGCCCATGGGTTGGTGGGCCCTGGGCAGGTCTGTGCACCTTGATGAGCCTGTGCCGTCTCATCTGTAAGATGGGCGTGGTGCTGGCTCTACATCAAGGGGTGAAACGGGGAGACAGGTCAAGTCGGGAGCGGCCATGGGCAGCCGTGGCGCTGTCTTCTGTTTGTTCTCACAAGGGCGGCTCTGGAGAAGGAAGAGAAGGCAGGAGCGAGGATCCACCAGGAGCCGGGATTCCTTCTGCTACCCCAACACCCTCTTCTCCTCCCGTGCCCTCCACCCCGACCCAATCATAGGGCCCCGAGGGTGCTCTGCCAGCCATTCTTTTTTGTTTTTTAAATATATTTTATTGATTTTTTTTTTTTTTTACAGAGAGAAAGGGAGAGGGATAGAGAGTTAGAAACATCGATGAGAGAGAGATATCGATCAGCCGCCTCCTGCACATCCCCTACTGAGGATGTGCCCGCCACCAAGATACGTGCCCTTGGCCGGAATCGAAGCCGGGACCCTTCAGTCCCCAGGCCGACGCTCTATCCACTGAGCCACACCGGCTCTGGCTCTGCCAGCCATTCTTGCCGTGAATGAGAGAATCCTAACTCCCGAATCAGGCAGGCCAACCGCAAAGGGGTCCCCTGCCTCCCCGTGGGCTCCATCTAGGGCTCCCCCCCCCTAACCCCCCCGTCTCCCAGCCACGGACAGGAGCTGCCGGGTGGCAGGCAGCTCAGCCGGGCCTGGTCACGCGGCGGCCCCTCGGCTGGCTCGCCGGAGGAGCTGTTTCTCATTTCGATCTGATTTCCTATTAGCAGGCGAGGCCCCGGCTCCTAAGTGCTGTTTCGCCAGGCGCCAGCAGAGCCCGGTGGACACCAATTAACCCCAGGAACCAGGAGGAAGCGGTGGGGGGGGACACACTGCGGCAGGCGGGGCCTCCCCCCTCCCCGAACCCCCTTCCTTCCCCCGCCCGGTGTGGCTGCGTGGGAGAGCGGGAGGCGGGAGGGCACCTTTTTCTCACTCACCGTGTGAGGAGCAGACATGAGTAAGAGCTGAACAGAACAGTGGGGACCACGTGTTCGCGCGGCACGGTCCTCAGGCGGCAGGCACGGTGCCTGCTCACAGAACGCGCTCTGCAGGGAGGAACAGGGCGGAGTGGGGGGGCCGGTGGGTGCTGATCAGGGCTCTTGGGGGCAGGGAAGGGGGTTGGAGAGCCAGAGTCGGGAGCGCCAGGGAGTCGGCAGGTCGGGTCGGGGTTGGTCGGTCTCCATGCAAACGGAGCGGCACCTTGTCAGCGGTGTGATTCAGGTGACGGCCCTCCCACGGCCCCCCCCCCCCCCGAGTTCACACTCAGAGCCCCATGACTCACGGCCTTGAAGCAGCGGCTGCTGCGTGTGAGGGAGGCACGTGGGGAAAGGTGCTGAAGGGGACGTTCTGTCCTGTCCCCCAGGAGAGGAGTCACGCAGGGGCCGTGACGCGGAGGGCGCCCGAGAGAAGCCCAGGCTACCCGGCCCAGAGGCAGAGCGGGGGAGGGCCTGGCAGAGGGCGGTGGGAGGAGCCGAGCAGGAATTCATTCATTCATTCATTCATTCACTCACTCACTCGCTCGCTCGCTCACTGTTACCTGTCCCCATTCTATCTGTGACAAGCACCGTCCTAGGCACTGCAGATGTCCTGGGGCCAAGACGGCATCCTCATCACGGGCCTTCGTGGGGACACAGACAATGTCGGTGCCACATCAGTCTTCCGGAAGCTCCCGGGAGCCGGTCCTCAATGCTTAGTGTGTTGAGAGAGTTTGGGGCAATGTTGTCTGTGGAAACTCCTTTCACATCCCCCGTGGTTCAGGGTTCGGGTTCTGGAGGAGGCTGCACGCAAATGAAAAGAGAGACTAGAGCCCTAGCTGGCTTGGCTCAGTGGATAGAGCATCGGCCTGCGGACTGGGGGGTGGTCCCGGGGTTCGATTCCGGCCAAAGGCACATGCCTGGGTTGTGGGCTCGATCCCCAGTGTGGGGCGTGCAGGAGGCGGTCGGTCAGTGATTCTCTCTCATCATTGATGTTTCCATCTCTCTCTCCTTCTCCCTTCCTTTCTGAAATCAATAAAGAAATGTATTTAAAAATGTCACAGTAATTAAAACAAAGAGAGAGAGAGACTAGAAAAGCATTAATTTGGCGACATTGGAGAGCCCAGTGGGAGCCTTCCTCTAGCTCAGTGGTTCTCAACCTTCCTAAGGCCGCGACCCTTGCATACAGTTCCTCATGGGGTGGTGACCCCCAACCATGAAATGTTGCTACTGTGATGCATCGTGATGTCAATATCTGCATTTTCCGAGGGTCTTAGGCGACCCCTGTGAAAGAGTCGTTCGACCCCCAAAGGGGTCGCGACCCACAGGTTGAGAACCGCTGCTCTAGTGGAAAGACTACCCCTGCCTTCAGCCTTGCCATCCCTTTTATTCAGGTTTGGGATACACCCTTTCCCCTGAAACAGGCAATTCCAGTCACAGGCAGATTATCTTATCGGTAAGGATTTACATGATTGTTTGGTGGGGAAGTTGCTTCAGTGACCACTGACTCCATTAGATAGGAGGTGGCTGGCTCTGACCTTCCAGAGCTTCAGGGTTGACCAGCCTTCCGGTTCCTTGTCCACACTTCCTATCAGGGAGACAGGGATGGGTTTCCGGCAGTTGTCTCCGTCCACGCGGGCTGTGTAACAGGATACCAGGGACCGGGTGGCTTATCAACCACCAACGCGTGTTCCTCCGGGTGCCGGAGTCTGGGAGGCCCGGGGCCCGGCCCGGCAGGTTCCGTGTTCAGGGAGGACATGGAGGTGTAGAGGTGCCTTCTCCTGGGGGCCAGAGGTGGGGAGCGGGCCTGTCTGGAAGCATTTCAGGGGGGCGGGCAGGGAGGGAAGGGAAGAAGACTCACCTTGCGGAGCTGAACGGTGGACGCGACCTCCTGTCTCAGAGCCAAGCCGGCAAAGTCACCCGGGAGAGCGCCCCGTCAGCAGGATGTAATTGGATTTGCTGCGGAACGGAGACAAAGAAAGGTGGCCCGGAGCGGACAGGCGGTCACGGAAGAGGGCCGTCCCCCGCCGGTGCCGGCATCGCCTGGAGAGCCGGCATCCTGGCCGTGCCCCTGGTGGGGACCTTCTGTGGGGCAAACTGGACTAAGGATGTTTATACAACCCCATGCACGAGGTGTGGATCGGCGAGATGGGTCCCCACAGGTGTCACACCTACGGGGAGTCATAGACCCGTAGGCAGGGAGTCATTTCAACAGCCAGCAGAGACCCCGTACCCTCGTAGTGGGGTGCCCTGCGCACAGTAGGCGCCCCATCCAAGGAGGTTGAATGAGTGAACGAATGGACAAAAGCCTGAGCGAACGGCGGCGATGGCCGATGATTAAATACCAAACCGGGGGGATTGTAGCGACAGAGACTCCCTGGCGCCCTCCCGGCCATCACTCACGTCTCGTTTCTGGGCTCCGGGCTGATGGCGCTCCCTGTCTCCCGCTCGGTCTCTATGAAGTGAAACCGCAGAGGTGGGAACGCGCTGTCCCGGAAGGCCTGGCCGCCGGCTCCCTCGGGGAGGCCTCCCATCCTGTCCCCCCCAGTGGCGTGGCATGGGCAGGTCACGGAGTTCCATCACACTCGGCCGAGCGGGATGGGTCTCCTGGTCACGCAGCAGGCGACGTGGTTTTTCCTTCTTCCCTCTGGCTTTGCGGCGCTCGCATGCTGACCTGGGGCTCCGTCTGAGGGGGTTAGGGCTTCCGGGATCAGACGAATGGAGCTTGAGCACCGATGGGGGCATCTGGGAAAGAAGATGAAGGATCCTGCCCTGGTAACTTTCTTTTAAAAAAAAAAAATTATTTATTTTTTACAGAGAGGAAGGGAGAAGAACAGAGTCAGAAACATCGATGAGAGAGAGACACCGATCAGCTGCCTCCTGCACGCCCCCCACTGGGGGTGTGCCCACCACCAAGGTACATGCCCTTGACCAGAATCAAACCTGGGACCTTTCAGTCCGCAGACCGACACTCTATCCACTGAGCCAAACCGGCTTCGACTGCCTCCGTAACGTTCAATCCAAGCTGGGCCTCAGGGAGAAACGCTGCCGGGTCCACCTCCTGATGATTTCCTGACAAAATATGTCGCCATGGTTTGAGTTAATTAAGTGTCTACCCTGCCACGCTCGGACGGGGAAAAAGCTGGTAGAGTAGGCGGCCTGCTTTAGCAAAACTATGTAAGTGGGTGTAGAAGACGATGAATGTTTTACAAACTCACCTTACGTCCGCCGAGGGCCTACTGTGTATGGATAAGGCGAGGTTGACACAATAATGTAAAGATATGTATATATATGTGTGTGTGTATGTATATATATATGTGTGTGTGTGTATGTATGTATGTATAGTGTGTGTGTGTGTGTGTGTGTGTGTGTGTGTGTTTAATAAAATCAGCTTCTGCTCTGTCAACAGGAGGAGCCACAACAGAGGGAGGCCATGCATCGGGGGGCTCCGGCCAGGGCGCGTGGGTGCTGTCATTTGCTGATGTAATTCTCAGCGTGAGGTGCTCTCCCTGAGCCACAGGGTCCACCAAGAGAGAGGAGTCTGCCCACCCCCCATCCCCCGGACTCAGCCTGCACTTGAGAGCAGCCGGACAAGGCTGGCTCCTGGAGCGGCCCTGTGACCCATGGGGTTCTGCATTTCCCCTCCCCGCTGTGCTCCCCAGCAGGCGCTCCAGACGGCCTCCCCAATGTGCTCCCCTGCGTTCTCATTAGGGCTGAGTGGAACCAGGCTGAGCATCCCTGGCATGGTCTGGGCCCACCTGCTGCCTGCCTGCTTTCCAGCATCTCGCTGCCCGCGGGGAGGACCAGCTGTGGTGATGGGGTCACCGAGCGGGGCATGGGGCACGTGGAAGGAAGGGAAGGCCGGTCACACCCTTTGAAGACACGGGGCCCTGCATACTCGGCAGGACCTCTAGGGGCCCCACGGGTGTTGGCCATGCAGTCTCGGGGTGTCCCCGACGCACGCAGCTGGCAACTGGCTTCCCGTCCCCGGTAAGAAGTTAGTTTGGACCAGGCAGTGAGAGCTCGTCACTATGACAACCACCGGCAGCCAAAGGGAGCGGAGAGCTGGCTCCGTCAAGGCCGAATCCGTCAAGGTTGACACTCACGCCGCCGTCAAGGCTGTTTTGCATCCAGCGGAACGCGTTCAGCCTCACCCGCTTGGAAGACCGCCACCGGCAGTGCCCGCCGCCCCGTGCGGGTACCCGTGCAGCTGCGGGTGCTGCTGGGAGCTTGCTCTGCGGATGTTCCCTCCCCAGGGTGGGCACACCCACCCCGCCTTCCTAGTGCAGCCCCCTTGGCCCTAGTGTTGGGGTCCCAGGACCCTGAGAAAGGGCAGGGCCAGCAACCGCTCATTTCCTCTGCCCTCGCAGGCTCTGGTGTCTCCTTGATTCAGGCATCCCAGGCAGAAAGAATCCCCTCTCCCCTCTGATATGGGTCCCAGAGAGAATTTAACCCCCGACTGGCAACCTCAAAAGCCTATGGGGACCCAGCAAGTACATACCTGTGTGAATCATACGTGTTTAAGACCATGAGGAGTCTCGGGGCCTGTGTCTGAACTGGCCACCTTAGAGGAATTCTAATGCCACGGACATTGGGCGTGATTTAGCGCCAGTGGTCTTGACCCGGCATCTAGAAGGGTTCGGGAATCTGGAGAAGGGGCTGTGCGTAAATTAAATAAGAGTCCAGAGATGAAACATAATTTTGAAAGGCATTTGGGGGGGGGGGGAGGCAGAGGAGCTTGGCTGAAAAAAAACTAAGTTCTCCTTGTCTCAGGACCCCTTGCTTTTTATTGACACAAATTGTCCCAAGGCAAGGTGGAGAGACACACCTCAAAGGGTAGGGTTTTGTCTACAGAGTCCATTGTCAGATTGGGGAATAGCCTACAGCTGTTCAGGTGTTTAGCCAGTAGGAGGCAGTCACATGTAGATTAAGATGCCCCGAGCTGTCTGGCAGCCAATAATCGTCCTTTTCAGGTTTGGGGGAACGCTGTTAGCCATTCCCAACAGGTAACAACATATGTGACTCAGCCCTCGTTGAGTCCCCAAGTTCCATCGATCTTTCAATGAAACTCTTGCAGTTACAATGTGCTGGAACTGGCTTCTGACAGAATTCAAAGGGACTGCAACCACCCTGCTCCTGAAGAGAAGCGAACAAAACAACATATGCAGCCTCAGCAAAACACATGTTATAGGGGGGTGGCGGGGGGCAGAGGTCCAGGGTCTCTGCCTTCCCAGGGGAAAGTTCCTGGGACAGGACAGAACCCCAGGCACCTAAATGCCCACCTTTTACTGGCACCACGAAAAACCCACCTCATTCTTTTTTTTTTTTTAATATATTTTATTGATTTTTTACAGAGAGGAAGGGAGAGGGACAGAGAGCTAGAAACATCGATGAGAGAGAGACATCGATCAGCCACCCCCTGCATGCCCCACTGTGGAGATGTGCCCACTAGCAAGGTACATGCCCCCAACCGGAATCAAACCCGGGACCTTTCAGTCTGCAAGCCGACGCTCTATCCACTGAGCCAAACCGGTTTCGGCCCGCCTCATTCTTTGTCCGGGGAAGGCAGTGGATATTCGAGGCTTCCGAGGCCCAAACCTGCGGGCGTGCTGACCCCGAGGCCCACCCCTCCAGGGCCGCCTGGGAACGGCTGAGTAGCCTGTCATCGGGAGGGCTCACATCCAGGGTGGCTGGCCTCTGTGCCTCAGTTTCCCCACTTGGCACCCAGTTTGTCTGCCTTCTAGCACGACAGGCTTCTCAGCCTCTGAGCCTCCGTCCGGATGAGGCTGCCAGCCCCGAGGCCGGCGCCCCCCTGGCAGAGTGAGCACCCCTGATGCACCGCTCAGCGTGAGGGTGGAGGTGTGTCAGTGCTCTTATTTGGGCTGAAGCCACAAGAAGGCGCTACCGGGAAGCCGAACTCCCAGGAAACGGCTGGGAGCGAGCGTGGCGTGTGCCTCACACGGCACAGCGCAGCGGGACACGGAACAATGGGGACGGAGCGGGAACGGACGGGGCAGACCCGTCGGCAGCCGGCGCCATCGGGAAGGAAGCAATCTGTTCTGAAGAAGGAGACGGTGGAGAGCTTTCTCCGAAAGAGAGACCGGGAACAATCCGGGTGCTGACCCTCTTCAGAAAGAACATTCCCTTCAGTGACCGAGAGCCGCACAGGCGCTTCCTCCAGGAACTGAGACAGTTTCTTGTAAATGGAAACCTTTCTCTTCTTTTTAACAAGCAATCCTTTATTATTTTTTAATATATTTTTTAAGAAATACATTCTTATCGATTTCAGAGAGGGAGGGAGAAGGAGAGGGAGAGAGAAAAACATCAATGATGGGAGAGAATCAGTGACTGGCTTGCCTCCCGCAGGCCCCGCACCGAGGACTGAGCCTGCAACCCTGGCAGGCAGGCAGGCCTGTGCCCTGGCGGTGAGCTCCGAGTTCACAGCCTGATGCTCAGGCGCTGAGCCACCCGGGCCTGGCATGAAAAACTCTGTAAAATATCAGTAAGATATATTTTTTAAAAAAGGCTGTGTATGTTTGTGTATGTGTGTATGCGTGAGTGTTTGTGTGTATGTGTGTTTGTGTATGTGTGTGTTTGTGTGTATATATGTGTTTATGTGCGTATGTGTGTGCAAGTATGTGTGTGTGTGTTCCTTTCAGAAGTTTATATTGTGTCCGTGTCTTTTTCAGAAGAATCCCTGAGACCGGGAGGGCACCCGGTGGGGTGAGAGGTGGGGCATGCGGGTCCGGGGGGGGCTGCCACACAGGGGGGCGAGCCCAGGCGCAGACCCGCCCTCCGCAGAGGAAGGACGCAGAAGCCCAGGAAAAGAGTGGCAGACCGCCCCCCTGTGCGCAGCCAACCCCAGTCTCTCAGGCACTGAATGACCTGAGGGCCCCCAGCTATAACCCGATGCCTGCGGCCGGGCCGAAGCGGGGTCCCCCTGCGGGTGCCCGGGCACCGAGGCCGAGCCAGGAGAAACCACACGCTTCCCGGGCCCACGCCTCCCTCCAGTGTCGTGTTACCTCCCGACAGCAGACGGCTGTGCTGAGTGCTCCCACGTTCACCAGGTATTTGGGGAGGGCGGTTTCGGCTTGGCGATGCGGTAAAGGGCACCTTTTCCAAAACCACGGGTTGCCACGAATGTCTCCGCTCCCCCTCTACGCCCACCCCCTCCTCCCTTAATAGACAGGCCTCGTTTGGGCGAATCACGCCTCTCAAATGGAGACGGAAACCATCTCCCGGCCCCTCAAGTGCGATGCCAGCCTCTCGAAGCAGACAGAGAAGAGAGGCTTTCAGACCCGAAGCAGTGCTTCAGGGACCCTTACAGGTCGAGACAGCAGCCATTAGCCCTTTCCTGAGAGAGCTCGATCGGAGAGAGAAACCCATCTCGCGTGGAGGAAGGGAAGTGAAAGAACAGGCGTCTTTGGGGCTGAGGGTCTGTCAGAGGGCGGACGAGACTCGGGACACGGGGGTGTCTTTGGCATTTACGAGCCGCCACGGTGATGGACGACGTGGCTTTGTCAGGCCTCTTCGCGGTTACGGCTTCCGTGTGATCCATCGGTCCCGGGACCGCGGCGGCTGCTAATGAGGGAGGTTGGCCCTGGCCCTGGGGCCGTGCCCTCCGCCTCACAAACAAGGCGCTATTTCATCGCATCGTCACCGCCGCCCAGCGAGAGGGTGTGATTGGTCCTGTCTCCGGGGAAGGGCGTTCAACCTCAGTCATCGGCCCCGAGTGACGGGCTGTTGTGATTGATGATGCCTAGGCCACAGGTTTTATTTCTTCTAAAGCCGGAATTCTTAGCCTCACTGGCTGTGGCTTCCTTCCTTCCTTCCTTCCTTCCTTCCTTCCTTCCTTCCTTCCTTCCTTCCTTCCTTCCTCTCTCCCTCCCTCCCTTTCTTTCTTTCTTTCTTTCTTTCTCTTTTTTTGTAAATTCTCACCTGAGGATATTTTTTCCATTGATTTTTAGAGAGAGTGGAAGGAAAGGAAACACATACAGGAAGAGAGAGCCGAGACTGGTTTGGCTCAGTGGATGGAGCGTCGGCCTGCGGACTGAAAGGTCCCGGGTTCGATTCCGGTTGGGGGCATGTACCTTGCTTGCGGGCACATCTCCAGTGTGGGGTGTGCAGGAGGTGGCTGATAGATGTCTCTCTCTCATCAATGTTTCTGACTTTCTATCCCTCTCCCTTCCTCTCTGTAAAAAATCAATAAAATATATTTTTTAAAGAGAGAGAGAGAGAGAGAGAGAGAGAGAGGGAGGGAGACTGATTAGCTGCCTCTCGCACACACCCAGGCCCTTTGGTACACGGGCCAAAGCTCTAACCACTGAGCAACACAGGCCGGAGCTGGCCGTGGCTTTCCTTTTCAGAATAGGGAGGGGACCCCGAGGATCCAGGAGCTTCCTGTGCAGATGCTCAGCCAGCCAGTCACCCAGTTTCCAGCGTTCCCTGCACCCCCACATCTGGAAGTGCCCGGGCCCCAGTTCCGCAGCCTGAGACTCCGTGTTGGAGAGCGGTGGCTGGGGGTCTTTCTGGGGGCCTGGTTTCACTCCTCTGGTTTTCCAGAACAGTCTCCGCTCTTCTGAGGGCTTCTGTCCAGCGCCCAGACCTCACTGTTCTCTGCCCCTCAGCGGGCGGCCTCCTCACCCTGGCGGGGCGTGGGCTTCCCTGCTCGCTGCTGCCGGTTCCGTGGGGTCACAGGGGGCGTGGGATCCACCGGCCCCCCCCAAACTCTCAGGTTGCAGGTGAAGTGATGAAGGTGTCGGAGGGAAGAAAGAGAGAAGAGCAAAGTGGCGACCCACGAGTCCGCATATCCGTGTGCGCGCAGACGTGGTGTGGAAGCCACGTGCTCTCGGCGGCTGACGTCACCTGTTACCCAGGGGCCTTGTGTTAGAGATGGGGGTGCGGAGGGAGGAATACAGTGGTACCTCGAGATACGAGTTTAATTCATTCCGTAACCTTGAGGCGTGGGAAACTATGAGACGCTCGAGTCTCGGTAAACTGGTGGGTCGTGTGCAGCTGGCCCATCCTCGCGATGACTCCTATCTCAAATGTTGCTCGTATTTCAAAGCAAAAATCACTCACTCGACGGCTTGTATCTCATACATCTCGCATGTTAGGGCACTCGTGTCTCGAGGTACCGCTGTACAGCTATTTTCAAATGCGTTTCCCCCTGACTTGTTTGCACTAGTACACAGTATCACTTTGATTTTTTTTTTATGTTGAAACTATTGGCTTTGCACAGACTCACTTTTTAAAAAAATATATATATATTTTATTGATGTTTTACAAAGAGGAAGAGAGAGAGATAGAAAGTCAGAAACATCGATGAGAGAGAGACATCGATCAGCCGCCTCCTGCACGCCCCACAGTAGAGATGTGCCCGCAAGCAAAGTACATACCCCCGACTGAATCGAACCTGGGACCTTTCCGTCTGCAGGCCAATGCTCTGTCCACTGAGCCACACCGGTCTCGGCCAGACTCACTTTTGAAAGCTTTGTGTAGGGACCTCTGTGGCCCACCAGGGGTGGGGGGTGTCCCTGGCTTTGGGGGGAAGAAATAGCCCGAACTCCCAGAGGCTGCCTCAGCGTTCGGCGGGGCCTACACACAGCCAGCTCCAAAGCTGCAGGTCCCTGGAGCTGGACGGGCCTGCTTCTGCCCGGGGGTTTGGGGCGGTGTGGACTCGGGCTGCCCCTCCCGGGCTGTGAGTGAGACACGCGTGGGGGCGCTTGGGAACCTGTAGCAGCATCAGCAACAAGGGACACCTGCTCGCCACCGCAGCCGGGACTAATGACTCCCAGGCGATGCTCGCTGTGATTCCCATCCCCTTTCAAACCCGTTAAACCGGCTCTCCCCTGTCACCCGGATCTTAACACACGGGCCGCGCTGCTAGCTTTTCACGATGCTTTCACTTCCTCACCTTCCGTGGCACGCTCTCCGGGAAGCTTTTAGTCCGTCTTGAAATACAGCCTCGCCGGGGCCGCGCCGGGACCTCGGTGATGAGCGCAGCCGTAGATCTCAGCTTTTCCAGGCCGGACGCGCTCCCAGGAGCCTCCGAGGCGAGGCAACTCTTCATCTCACAGGTGCGGAGCCGCTGCCCAGAGGTAGCCCTGGACAGATTTACTGCTTTAGGGGTGGGAGAGGGAGAGAGGGAGGCAGGGAATGTATGTGTGTGAGAGAGAGGGAGGGAGGGAGGAAAGGGGATGGAGGGGGAGGAAGATTAAACGCTGTAAGACTTGTATTACTTTTTCAAGTTTATGTAACTGGCTTCCTGTATGTTATGTCGGGAGCGGTCTCTGAGGATCCGTTTTTACTTAACCTTGGGAAAAAAATCGGTCAAGGTCCTAGCAAACGATCGAGAATCGCGCAGCTCTTCCTCCTTGTGGGTTTCTGCTCACACACCGATCCTGGCCTTGGCGTCTTGCAGAAAACAAAGAATCATTTTTTTTAAAAAAAAAAAAAAACCAAACACAAGTCTGCATCTTTTCCCAGCGTGCTCCTCTGAGAGCTGCTGTTTTCTCCTCTGCAGCTTTAGTGGAAGGCGTTGGTTTCGGAGGGAAGCCCTCCAGGCTGAACCCGCAAGGCCCGGAGCAGAGGGTGAGCTGGGCAGCGAGGCGTTAGCCGCCTCCGCCGTGTGCCCCGGGCTGAGGTCGCCGCGAGCAACAAGACCAGGCGGCTCGCAGGGGGGAAACGGGTTAGGCCGCCGGGAGGAGCCGGGGCGGGGAGTCCAGGTGGGAGGACGGACAGGAACGCTCATTGGATGCACGTTTATCCTTGGGCTTGTGTCTGCTCCCATCACATTACGCTTCCCTGCGAGGCCCTGGCACATGTCAGAGCGTGGGACGCGTGGTCTCAGATGCACGTGGACGGTTTCTCGGGTACACGGGCTAGCCTGTGTGTGCGGTTCTCGTGTGTGCTTGCGTTCTTTAGGTTTGTGCAAACGCGTGACCTCACGTCCATGATCTCAGGTGTATAATCACTTACACGTGTGACATCCCATGTGTGCATGATCACTGGTAGATGTTTTTTTCTTTTTTTAATTTTAATTTTTTATTGTTGAAAGTATTACATATGTCTCCTTCCCTTCTTTCCCCCCCTCCCCCACCATTGACCTCTCCCTGGCCATTTCCACCCCCAACACATGCCCTCCCCCCCATACTGTCTGTGTCTATTAGTTATGCTCATATGCATGCAAACAAGTCCTTTGGTTGATCTCTTACCTGCCCCCCCCCCACCTTCTCCTGCCTTCCCTCTGAGATTGGATGGGCTGTTTGCTGCTTCTCTGTCTCTGAATCATCAGTTTATATTGTTCATTCTATTCCACAAATGAGTGAGCTCATGTGATACTTATCTATCTCTGAATGGCTTATTTCGCTTAGCATAATGCTCTCTGGGCCGA
>PVJN01050041.1:0-14945 GCA_004026805.1 Lasiurus borealis
GGAGAAGTGAGAAGTTTCCCCTAGGAATTCCTAGCCATAGGCTGGCCCTGCACACAAAGACAAAATCTGTACTACCCAGTGAGAATTTAGTTTAAAACAGTCCCACGTGGTTGGCAGAAAGAAATACCAATACTAGAGGGAATTCAAATCTATCTCTCTAGTGACACGGACACTAGAGAGCATTGAAAAGCCATAACACTTAGAAGCCTGCCATCCATTTGCCCCCAATTTCCAGGACAATTAAAATGAACAAATGGAATTCTGAAACTCAATTTAGCAAAGCTCTCAGAGACTTTCAAAGCTCACAGTCCAAGACCATTTTCAACTTTTTCATCTCATGGCACACATAAACTAATTACTAACATCCCACAGCACACTAAAAACTGTGGTATATTTTTTTGCCACACTGACAAAAAAAAAAAAATAGGTATAATTTTGACTGATTTACAAAAAGTAATAATTTTACCTACCCTTATATAAATAATAATAATTACCTATCCTTTGTGCTCCAAAGTGACTTTTTTAAAAAAAATCAGGTGCCTATACTTTAATATAAGCATTTTTGGTACCAAAAATTAACCAATCAGTTATAATCTTGCTATGCGAAGTAACCAATAAGATGCAGCTCTGTTACATGATCTACATATAGAGCTGGACAAAAGTAGATTTACAGTTATGAATATGAGAAAAACAGAGTTTATTTTTACATTATTTATTAATTATTGTACTATTTTCCATATGAACAGCTGTCAACTTATTTTGCCCAATCCGTACTTATGTTTCAAGACAGGACATTCACACTGCTGGTAGGGCCCCAGTCATAGTGCACAGTTTAAAAGTTCTTACATAGCTGGCCTGGCCAAGTGGCTCAGTTGGTTGGAGCGTTGTTCCATACACCAAAAGGTTTCATTTCAATTTCTGGTCAGGGCACATACCTAGGTTGTAGATGTGATCTCTAGTCAGATCACATAGGGGAGGCAACCAACCGGTGTTTCTCACATCGATGTCTCTCTTTCTCTCTCCCTTCCCCTCTAAAAAATAAAAACAAAAAAAGGCCTGGCTGGTGTGGCTTGGTGTTTGAGTGTCAACCTATGAACCAGGAGGTTACGATTTGGTTCCTGATCAGGACATATGCCTGGCTTTAGGGCTTGATACCCCAGTAGGAAGCATGCAGGAGGCAGCAGATCAATGATTCATCATTGATGTTTCTATCTCTTTCTCCCTTTCCCTTTTCCCCTGAAATTAATAAGAATATATTTTTTAATTCAATAAACATCCTTTGGTGAGGACTAGAAAGAAAACCACTGGTCTAATATTCTCACTGACTTTAACGAATCCTCCAAGGTCCAACAACTCTTGCCTTTTGAGTAACATGCCTGTCCAGGCATCTGGGAATATTACAACTGATTTTAGCCTCCACATATGTCTAGCAAGCACATATGACCAAATACTACATGAGGCTCATGTAATACACCCAGTCTTATCAACAGGTATGAATTAACTGCCTTTCCTAAAAGATGTACAACCTAAAAAAAAACAAAGATTTATATTTATAAGCAAACATTTCCCTTTGGAAAGTGCCACCCAATTTCCCTTTGTCCAATTTCCTTATAATGAAATCAGGTGATTTTCTGAGTAACTAGAGTCAATCATTTTATTAGGTGACTTTTTTATGGCAATTAATACAAAGAAATAGCCAGAAACCTAGGATTCTCTAATATATCACATCTAGAGAAAAAGACTCCTATCTCCACCAAAACTAATACTTGGAACCTTTTGTGGGCTCTAGCTTTGGTACCTGAACTTTCATAGATATGTAGTTTGGAACAGAATAGGGAACAGATGGTGCATATTTGGAAGCTGTCTCACTATATCCAATTTTACCGTAAAATGCATTATTTCTTTTCACTTTAGATCTGTCTGATTGATGGTGTTGACACTTAAATTTCATCACCTAAAATAAGACTCTTCATAAGTGGCCCTAAATCATAAAAAAATATTTGACAATCCCATGGGGGTATTTTGACCCAAAACAAATGACTCACTGGCCACTAATGACTAAATTTGTAACACAAAATTGGATTTGTAACACTATTAGATCTGTAACACGAAAGTCCATTAGCTACCACCTGCAACCTGGACAGAGACTTGGTAAATGGATAACTGCCTTCAAGTAGTCCATTCCAGAGTATATTTTGACTCATTAATTTATCTTAGAAAAAGAGATTAAATAACTTAATAAAGGAGAAAAAATGGGCCTTGGATTTGGATTGAAACCCTAGCCACTCCTAAAGAATTCTGGATTGCTTTCTTTTCTCCTCTAGACTCTTTACTTCACTTTACCAGAGGCCTAGAAGTAGGGATATATGAGAATAACAGGATAGTTAGAAAAAAACACAGCTACAGAACTCCTTATATAATCCTGATATCTTGAGAGGAACATATGCAATTTTAAGGGGGAAATGGTGTGTTTGTATACCTGCAAACCTCTCTAGCACAAAGAAATCATAAATACCCAATTAAAGCAGCAAATAGGAAAATGAATGAAAAAGGAGATGGCTTATGGGAATTCTAGGACAACATGAAATGTGAATACCAGAAGGGGAAGAATGTGAGCAATGAACAGAGACCCTGTTTGAAGAAATAATGACAGAAAATCTTCCCAACCTGGTGAAGGAAAAAGTCACACATATTCAGGAGGCAGAGAGAGTCCCAATCATGATGAACCCAAAGAGAACTCAGATACAGAATTAAAATGGCAAACATTACAACCAAGGAAAGAATCTTAAAGACAACAAGAGAGACAGAAAATGACTTACAAAGAAATTCCCATTAGAATGTCAGATGACTTCTTAATAGAAAGACTTCAGGCCAGGAGGGAGCAGCATGAAGTATTCAAAATAATGAAAAGCAAGGGCCTAAATCCAAGACTACTGTATCCAGCGAGACTATCATCTAAAATTGAAGGTGAGCCAAAACCTGCAGACTGAAAGGTCCCGGGTTCAATTCCAGTCAAGGGCATGTGCCTTGGTTGCGGGCACATCCCCAGTAGGGGGCATGCAAGAGACAGCTGATCAATGTCTCTCTCATTGATGTTTCTGTCTTTCTATCCCTCTCCCTTCCTCTCTGAAAAAAATCAATAAAATATATATATTAAAATTGAAGGTGAAATACAAAGCTTTCCAGAAAAAAAATCTGTTAAAGGAGTACATTATCACTAAACCAGCAATGTAAGAAATGTTAAAGGGACTGCTTTAAGAAGAAAGCAAAGAGAGATCATAAGCATAAAGAAAGTAAAATGGCAATACCTATAAATAATATCTATCTAATAAAAGGGTAATATGCAATCACTCCGTCACAAAGATGGTAGCACACAGTCCTCTCAGCCTTGAAAGAGTCCCTCAGCGGCTGCTGAGAGTGGACAGTGTGGCCAGGCTGGGGCGCGGATGGGTCTCTGGGCCATGAAGAGCCTCTGGGCAGTGGATGCAGAGCGGCCAGGCCCTGCAGAGAGCTACTGGCACAGGGATTTGTGTGCAAGGTTACTAGTAAATAATAATCTTAACTGTAAATGGATTAAATGCTCCAATGAAAAGTCATAGGGTGATTGAATGGATAAGAAAACATGACCCATATATATGCTATCTATAAGTGACCTACCACAAAACAAAAGATATACACAGACTGAGAGTGAAGAGATGAAAAATAATATTCCATGCAAACGGAAAGAAAAAAACTAGGGTAGCAATACTCCTATCTGACAAAATAGAGTTCAAAACAAAGGCCATAACAAGAGACAAAGAAGGCTATTACATAATACTAAAGGGAATGATTGAACAAGAAGATATAACCCTTGTAATCATATATGCACCTAATATAGGAACAGCCAAATATATTAAAAGAACACACCTCTTGATGGACTATAAGGGAGAGATTGACAGCAATACAGCAATAATAGGAGACTTAAACAACCAACTGACATCACTAGATAGATCTTCCAGACAAAAAAATCAACAACGAAACAGAGACCTTAAATGACACACTAGATCAGATGGATCTGATATTTACAGAATCTTTTGCCCCAAAGCAATAGAATATACATTCTTCTCAAGTGCACACGGAACCTTCTCAAAGATAGACCACATGTTAGGACACATAAAAGGTCTATAAAAATTCAAGAAGATTGATATCATACCAAGCATATTCTTGGATCACAGTGGCATGAAGTTAGAAATCAAATACAATAAAAAAAAAACTTCAAAGAACACTCAAAGCACATGGGAGGCTAAATAGCATGCTATAAAACAATCAATGGGTTACCCAATGAGTTCAAGCAAGAAATTAAAAACTTCCTGAAAACAAATAAAAATGAATACACACCACCCAAAATCTATAGGACACAGGAAAGGGAAATTCATAGCATTAAAGGCCTATCTTAAGAAACAAGAAAAATCACTAATAAACTAGCTAACCATACAACTAAATGAATTAGGAAGAAAACAATAAGAAAAGCTCAGAGAAAGTAAAAGGAAGAAAATAATAAAGATCAGAATAGAAATAAATGACCTAGAGACTAAAATACAGTACAAAAGATCAATAAACCCAAGAGCTGGTTCTTTGAAAAGATAAATAAGATTGATGAACCTTTAGCCAGACTCATCAAGAAATACAGAGGACCCAAATAAATAAAGTCAGAAATGAAAGAGGCGATATAACAACAGAGAATACAGAAATACAAAGGATTATAAGCAAATATTATGAACAACTATATGCCAACAAACTGGAAAACCTGGGCAAAATGAACGAATTCCTAGAAACATACACCTTCCAAACTCACTCAAAGAATCAGAAAACCTGAATAGGCCAAGAACAATTGATGAGGAAATTTAGGGGAGCTGCAAAAGGGCAGAGGTCTGGGGTCACACACAGGAAGCCAGACTGCTGATTGTGCTGCTGGCTTTCACTAGTGGGCGAAGAGAGAGCCTCCCAACTGTGCCACTTTGAAGAGTACTGAGCCCCAGTTTCGGGCGAGACCCAAAAGGCAGCTGTCTAAAGGCATGCGTGCACACAGACGACTCCAAGCATTACTGAGAGACACTTGAGACCCAGAGAGGCTGACTGGAAGCCAAGATGGTCCGCTAAGCCCTGAGAATCCACCCTGTCCAAACTCAACAAAGGGGCTTTTGCAGTTTTGCAAGTCTTGTATAATAAGGCTGATTCCAACACAGAAGTTCTCCTGGTGTAGTGAAAATGTGGACACAAAGGAACAGATCACAAACAAAAGAAATGGAGGAAAATAAACGACTGGATATAGGGTTCAAAATTATGGTTATAAGGTTTTTTAAGAACTTCCTAGAAAAGATGGATAAATTTAGGGAGACCCAAGAGGAGGTGAAAAAGAACCAACTAGAGATGAAAAAGGACCAACTAGAAATTAAACATACACTGACTGAAATAAAAAATATTATACAGAGACCTAACAGCAGACTAAAGAAGGCAAGAATCAAGTCAAAAAACTTGAAATATAAAGAAGCAGAAAACACTCAACTGGAAAAGCAAGAAGAAAAAAGAAGCCAAAAATGCGAAGATAGTGTAAGGAGCGTCTGGGACAACTTCAAGCATACCAACATCAGAGTTATGAGGGTGCCAGAAGAAGAGAGAGAGAGAAATACTGAAAACCTATTTGAAGAAATAAAGACTGAAAACTTGACACATCTGGTGAAAGAAATAGACTTACAAGTCTAAGAAGCAAACAGAACCCCAAATAAAATGAATCCAAAGAGGACCACACCAAGACACATCATAATTAAAATACAAAGCAGCAAGAGAAAAACAGTTCATTACCAACAAGGGAGCACCCATATGATTGTCAGCTGATTTCTCAAGAGAAACTATGCAGGCCAGATGGGAGTGGCAAGAAATATTCAAAGTGATGAATAGCAAGAACCTACAACCAAGAATACTCTACCCAGCAAAGCTATCATTCAGAACTGAAGGGCAGATAGAGAGCTTCACAGATAAGAAAAAGCTAAAGGAGTTCATCAACACCAAACCAGTATTATATGAAATGCTGTAAGGTACTCTTTAAGAAGAGGAAGAAAAAAAAGGTAAAGATAAAAATTATGAACAACAAATACATATCTATCAACAAGTGAATCTAAAAAATCAAGTTAATTAAAAATCTGATGAACAGAATAAACTGGTAAATATAATAGAATCAGGAGCATAGAAAGGGAGTGGACTGACAATTCTCAGGGGGAAAAGAGTGAGGGGGGTGCAGGGAGAGACTGGACAAAAATTATACACCTATGGATTAGGACAATGCGGGGGAAGGTAAGGGTAGAGGGAGGGGTGGCAGCCAGGTAGAGGGGAACTATGGGGGGGGGAGGGGAAGAGGAACAATTGTAATATTCTGAACAATAAAGATTTATTAAATTAAAAAAAAAATAAAGACAGTCTCTTCAACAAATGGTACTGGGAAAACTGGGCAGACACATGCAAAAAGATGAAACTAAACCACCAACTTATCCCATACACAAAAATAAACCCAAAATGGATGGAAGACTTAAATGTAAGCCAAGAAACCATAAAAATTCTAGAAGAAAACATAGGCAGTAAAAATCTCAGACATTTCACATAGCACAATTTTTGCCAATACACCTCCTAGGGCAAGGGAAATAAAAGAAAAAACAAATGGGACTATATCAAAATAAAAAGGTTCTGTACAGTAAAAGAAACCATCAAAATGAAAAGGTAACCCAATATATGGGAGAACATATTTGCCAATGATACATCTGATAAGAGGATAATCTTCAAAATATATAAAGTACTTATATAACTCAACAAAAGGAAGATAAATCATGCAATTAAAAAATGGGCAGAGTCCCTGAATAGATACTTCTCCAAAGAGAACATACAAATGATCAAGAGACATATGAAAAAAATGTCATCACTAATCATCAAAGAAATGCAAATTAAAACCACAATGAGATACCACTTCACACCCGTCAGAATGACAATCATCAAATCAACAAACAAGTGCTGCCGAGGATGAGGAGAAAAAGGAACACTAGTTCACTGCTGGTGGAAATGCAGATTAATGCACCAATATAGAAAACAGTATGAATTTGGCAACAGCACAAGTGTCCATCAGTAGACGAATGGATAAAAAGCTGTGGGACATTTACACAATGGATTACTACACATTTGTAAAAAAGCAGGATCTCTTACCCTTTGGGACAGCATGGATGGACCCAGAAACTGTTATGCTAAGTGAAATAAGCCAATCTGAGAAAGACAAATATCACATGATCTCACTTATTTGTGGACTCTAATGAACAAGACAAATTGACCAACAAAATAAGATCCAAAGCATGGAAGCATGTAACAGACTGACTGACATACCCCAATGTGGGGATGGGGAAATGAGGAGAGAGAAACCAAAGAACTTATATATTTACTAGAGGCCCAGTTCACTGATTCGTACATGGGTGAGAGGGGTCCTCTCAGCCTGGCCGGTGCCCTCTCACAATTTGGGACCCCTTGGGGGATGTAGCAGTGCGCCAAGCAGCAGGAGGCCAGGGAGGAGCCCGAGCTGGGGCCAGGCACTGCACCGCTCGACTCATTCCGGCCCACTGTGCCTGCCACTGCCACTCGGTAGTGCTGCTGCAGAGTCAGGAGAGACGCCAGCCGCTGAAGCTGCACTCACCAGCCATGAGCCCAGCTTCTGGCTGAATGGTACTCCCCATGTAGTAACACACTGCCCTCTGGTGGTCAGTGCATATCATAGTGATTGGTCAACCAGTAATTCGATCATAATGATAACTTAGGCTTTTATATATAGACTTTTATATAGAGATATGCTTAGCCTATGGACAGGGACAATAGGGTGGTGAACAGGGGCTGGGCAGAAGGAAGTAAAGAGGGGGAGGAAATGGGAGACATCTGGAAGATTGTTAACCATTTATTATCCTAAATAAAACCCTAACATGCAAATTGACCAAACTGTGCAACAACCAGTTGTTATGACATGTACTGACCACCAGAGGGCAGACACTCAATGCAGGAACTGCCCCCTGGTGGTCAGTGCACTCCCACAGGAGGAGCGCTGCTCAGCCAGAAGCTGGGCTCATGGATGGTGAGTGTAGCGATAGTGGCGGGAGCCTCTCCCATCTCCATGGCAGCACTAAGGACCCTCAGGGGATGCCCATCTAAGCCAGCAGGTGGACATTCCTCGAAGGGTCCCAGATTGTGAGAGAAGGGTCCCAGATTGTGAGAGAAGGGTCCCAGATTGTGAGAGAGCATGGGCTAGGCTGAGGGACCTCCCCCAGTGCTTGAATGTCTAGTATATATAATAAATTAATCAATAATGGAAACAAAAAGGGTCTGCTAAATGTAAAATCCCATATTATTTCTGTGAGTCTCTGATACAACAGAAAATTGATAATGCAGATGTTTACAGTGACAGTGCTTAAGAACTGCAAGATGATCCCTTTTCTGAAATATCAAGTCTCTACCTATTCAGCCTATTTTTAATTTTCTGTATACAGTGGTACCTCGAGATACGAGTTTAATTCGTTCCGTAATCTTGAGGCATGGGAAACTGAGACGAGTCGTGGTAAACTGGTGGGTCGTGTGCAGCCGGCCGATCCGCGCGATCCCGTATCTCAACTGTTGCTCATATTTCAAAGCAAAAATCGCTCGCTCGATGGCTCGTATCTCAAAAATCTCGTATGGCCGAGCCCGGTTTGGCTCAGTGGATAGAGCGTTGGCCTGTGGACTGAAGGGTCCCAGGTTCGATTCTGCTCGGGGGCATGTACCTTGCTTGCAGGCACAGCTCCAGTGGGGGGCATGCAGGAGGCAGCTGATTGATGTCTGTCTCTCATCGATGTTTCTGACTTTCTATCCCTCTCCCCCCTTCCTCTCTGTAAAAAAATCAATAAAATATATTAAAAAAAAAAATCTTGTATGTTAGGGCACTCATATCTCAAGGTACCACTGTATATATATTTTCTAATTACTTAAAAACTTGAAATTTATAATTTTGTGTATACTAGAAAATAGAATGCTTTATTAATAAGAACTACTTCCCTCTATCATTTGTTCAGGTAACAGAAAAAGATGTGTATGATGACATGCACCAAGTCCAGAGTGACACAACTATTCATTTGAACACTGTTAAATACAAATTAAGCATTTCTAAATATGCATCTAGAAATCACACTCTTTAGCTTTAGTGAAGGCTTTGAAAAGTTTATTTTGTGCTTAGAATATTTTTCTAAAGCATCACAAAATTACTACACATCCAAACTCTTTATGGTAGAATACTTCATATTCTAAAGGGGAGGCATTTAAAGATAAGTGTTGTACATTATGAAACTAAGTCTAATGAACCGACATAAAGGAAGAATCTAGATGAGAGGGGACATTACAGAAACGATCTATTACATAATAGAAAAGTGATTCATTCTGAATAGCTTTTTCCCTTCTCAAAGCCAATACAGTTCTCTACTGCCACCCTACACTGAACTCATTTTTACTGCATTCTATCTCTTTAAAGAGTAAACATATATTAAATGTCCCATCCTGCTTATTCCCACCTATGAAATAATACACAATAGAAAGTACAGAATTCAAAGTATGTCTTCTCAAACACATAAAAACATTTTAAACATTGATACAATGACTGCAAAATCAATTAAGAACTTCCTGTATGTGAGGACAAATGTATATGAAAACTAATACTATAAAAAGATGCTTTTTCCTCAGTAGAATGCTAATTATATATTAGATTAAGCTTCTGTGAATTTTTAGAATATAAATAGCTTTTCCACATCAAATAAAAATCAGGAATGTTCACTTTCACATTAAAAAAAAAAAGTTCAGCCCTGACCAGTTTGGCTAGGTGGATAGAGCATCAGCCTGCAGACAAAAGGGCCCCAGCTTCGATTCTAGTCAAGGACATGTACCTTGGTTGCAGGCACATTCCCAGTGGGAAGCGTGCAGGAGGCAACTGATGGATGTTTCTAACTCTCTATCCCTCTCCCTTCCTCTCTGTAAATAATCAATAAAAAATATTGTTTAAAAAAAGTCCAAGTTCAATAAGAATAATTTAAAAATCTAATGAATGGCCAAAACGTTGTATCAGAACATAGCTCCTCAATTTTTAAAAAATACATCTTTATTGATTTCAGAGAGGGAGAGAAAGATAGAAACATCAATGATTAGAAAGAATTATTGATCGGCTGCTTTCTGCATGTCCCGACTGAGGATCGAATATGCAACTCAGAAATGTGCCCTGACCTGGAATCAAACCATGACCTCGTGGTTCATAAGTCAATGCTCAACTACTGAGCCACAATGGCTGGGCCAGCTCTTCAATTTTAAACAGCCCTCAGTAAACTTGTTTGCAACAACAAAATAAAACACTATTTATTAAAACATGAAAAATATTTCCAGGATACTATCCAATTTGAAAAATGAAAAATGGAATCCATGGTAAGACAAACACACTGATCACAGAAACAAAAATAGCAACCAACCTTATAGGAATCAAGACAACACCATGGACTTATGAAAAGTTCCTAAGTCAGTAGCATATCTATCTGTAAAAAACTATAATTAAGGTAGTTTTTATTAGTTGTGCAATCTAAAAATACAAGGAAATTTTGAACTATATTTAAAAGGACCAGAGTTGTCAGTAAAATACTATTTTTTGAGATAGTGGGCAAAGTTCCCATTTATGGGAAATGTGGTGTGTTTTTCACACAATGAAACTGAAAAAAATTTTATAAAATGATAATTTTTTTCTGTAATCTCCTTAAATACCTCAATAAGCAATACTTGGGAAGTGTAAGTTTTCAACTCAAAAATTTTATTATGAAAAAAGTTATTATTAAACATACACAAATCTTATTGCTTGGCACCAGATTTTTCAAAATATTTAAAAATTGTTTAAACCACCATACTATTGTTATATCCTACTTCAAACTTTTTACATAGTGCTCTTCTTATTTCCTGAAGGCAGACCTTTCAATCTAATGACAATATAGACTGAGTCCTTCAGTGTACAAAGTCACAGTTCACTTCAAACCAAAAGAAATGATTAATCTGTTTTTGTCCAAATCATATTTATATTCATAAAAATTAACTAGGATTTATCTGTGGCCAATGAAGGACCCACAGAGCGTTGTCTGACGGCACTCTGTGGAAAGTCTTGGTTTGTTTCTTCTTTCCTTTCAGCTTCTTCTTCTGAAACATCTTCGTCATCGGCCTCGTGTTCCTCCTCCACTTTTCTCAAAGGTTGAGAAGATTCTGGTAATAATTTTTCTTAAAGATAAAGGCCACAAAATGATTTTTTGTTGATATATTAGATTTACATTAGTATAAAATCAAGACATGCTTCATATATCATAAACTGCTTTGGCATTTATTTATCAGTCATAAGTTTGGATTTCCAAAAGGAAAGTTACCTTCAAGAATAAGAAATAGCATAAAAATAAAAGTTGGTTTGCAATATCCATTTTAGTTACCAAACTCATTATTATTACCTATTAATATATTGAAATTAATGAGTCAGAATTAATGCTGTAATGTGGATGTTTTCAGAAAACATTAAATATAACTATCTTATATTAATTTGCTATTAAATCTTTTAAGTAATAAGCATACTGAAATAAACTTCAGCACTACCCTTGTTTCAGTTCTCAAGTGAACAGCAATCAAACATTTACAGTTGAAGGTTATAGTCCTACCCATGTTTTTTTCAAGTGGTTTCATAAATGTGATGATCCTCTATACCACATGTACTTTAATTAAGGTACCAGAGGCCCAGTGCATGAAATTTGTGCACGGGTAGAGTCCCTAGCAGCTGTCAGCTGCCAGCTGAGCCTGAATTCATTCTGCACCACCCCCTGGTGGTCAACACCCATCATAGCGAGCAATCAAATCCTAGTCAGTCAAACTCCTAGGGGACACTTTGCATGTTAGGCTTTTATACACAGATAATTATAAACAATAAAATGTGCTAATTTTTAAATATATACACATATACTTTTTACTTTTTTTAATAAGACCAGTTGCTAATTAACTTAAACTTGGAATACACCATGTTAAACTGACATCAAAACACAGAGCTTTAACTCTCTTCAGTGTTCCTAGACTGTCCCTAATCCTAAGCAATCAATCCAGAATGGAGGGGGAAAAATACAGGAACAGAGTGTAAATCAGAAAACTATGAGGAGAAATTATCACATAGTGGATAATGTTATCTGTCTGGTATCCCTCTTTCTGTTTGGTCAATAGCCTCTTCCCTAAACCACATCTCTTGTAGTTATAGTGAGCACTACAGTTTACAGTAGTGATTCTCCACTAGGGGTGATTTTGCCCCCAAAGAAACATGTGGCAATGTCTGGAGATATTTTTGATTGTCACAATTGATAGCTGGTGCTACAGGAGACCAACAGGATGCTGAATATCCAACAGCATACAAAAGACAGTCTAAAAGATCAATAGTGTCAAGGTTGAGATGCCCAAGTTTACAGTGACTGTTACAAATGAGCCCTTTACATTACACAAATGAAGTGCACCAGGATTTTCCCAAAAGATGGGCATAGGGAAAAGGTGTATTTCCTTCTTGTTCTGTGATTGTGAGTTATAATCATTTTATGCTAAGGGCTGAAAAGAGCCAAAAATGGAGCAAACAAAGACAAGGTGAACTGAGCAATTTAGAAACGTAACATGCCAACATCTGAGCCCTAGGATCCAAATATTCTGCCCTCAGATTTCCTTGCTACATAAACCAATAAATTCCTATTTTGCTTAAAGCTCGACTTAGTTGGGTATTTCCCTAGCAACTCAAAATCTAAGCCAAACACACATACTGGAAAACAACTCAAATCATGTAGCCTATTTGCCAACTGTAATAATAATAATAATAAAAAATTTAAATGAATAAATAAGCAGGTAATAAAAAATCCAAAAGAATAAAACAAAATAAAAATATTCTTACTGGAAGGGTATGGCTGTGGTCTGTGTCTTCTTGAAGGACAAAGGCAATCTGCCAAAAATATCATACACTGCAAAAACAAACATAAGAAATCCAAATATATAACATATGAAAAAGCTAGTACAACTATATAAAATTATCAAATTTTATAATATGTTTCTTCCCAGGACTCTAAAAATAAAGTACTTACAAGTCCTAATAATAGTCCTGAAAGCAGAGTTGCTAAAGCAAAAACTGTATATGATCCCCATACTGGTAATCCAAGGTCCTCAATAAAATAGTTATGGCAAGTCTAAAATTAAAAGAAAAAAATAACCTAAAAACCTGGACATTTAAAAAGTGTATGTCAAAAATGTTTAATATAGAAATAAAATGTTAGCTCATACCCTGATCCACATAGATAGTTGAAAAAGTGCTGACATACTACTCATCCTAAAATAAAAGAAAAATTAAAAAACTGAGTAAGATATATTTCTTTAAAGTACAATATGTATATATAATTTTATCTTCTATTTTTCACTATAATTTCCCAGCAGACTAGATTTTATTGCTGTTGCTCATCAAGATTAGTCCTACAATACTAATTTCAAGACTGTAAGACTTATTAATGACAATTAAGTTTCTGATAATTGTTACCACTATGTGATAATCTCATAAATAAAACACTTAATGACTGTTTTTCATTTTTCTCCTACTGCTTTGACATTAATCTTTCATCTTTCATCTGATGACTTCTCCAATGTACTCTGAGTAACAGGTTACAAGCTCTATAGAATCAGTCAGTTAAAGTTAGACATACTGAAAAGCAAATGGCTCCAAATAAGCAGAGAATCCCTTAATGAGTAGAGCCTGCCTGAAGGAAGAATTAGGGCCACTAACTGAGTGGATGGATCCTCCCCACCTGAGAATTAGCCCCCTTCCAGATTAACATTAAATAAAACTTACAATAGCAATAATTTGATAAAACTTAATGATATTCTAATAAAAGAGTAATACGCAAATTGATCATACCTCAACTACAGCCAAAAACCATGCCCACCAGCCAATCAGGAGCAAGCATGCAAATTAACCCAACCAAGATGGCTGCAGCCACAGACCGAGCAGGAGGCTTGGGTTTCCCTGGCAATGGAGGAAGCCAAGCTTTCCTCACACCCTGGCCAGCCCTGGATTCCACTCAAGACTACAAAGTTTCAATTATATAAGTTAAATAAATGCCAACAAAAATGGTGGCAGCCATGGAGCTGGAGAGAGCAGGAGGCTTGAGTTGCCCCCGGCAATGGAGGAAGCCAAGCTTCCACAGCCCTGGCCTGCCCTGGCTTCGCTCAAGGCTACAAAGTTTCAATTACAGAAGATAAATAAATCCCAGATACCAGGGCCTCTGCTTGGGTCTCCAGGGGGTGTGGCCGGCCTGCAAACCACCACAGGCCCCTCGCCCAGGCCACCTCATGCCCTAAAGGAAACCCCTACCCTGATCTGGGACACCCTTCAGGGCACACCAGCCAGCTCCCACCTGTGCACCAGGCCTCTATCCTATCTAATAAAAGAGTAATATGCAGAATGACCATTACTCCCAACACACAAAATGGCTGCCACAAGATGGCCAACAGGGGAGGGCAGCTGGGAGGGGCTAGACCTATAAGGTAGGGCAGTTGGGGGTGATCAAGCCTGAAGGGGAGGGCATTAGGGCTGGCAAAGAAGGGAAGTTGAGGGCAACTGGGCCTGCAGGGAAGGGCAGTTGGGGGGGGACCAGGCCTGTAGGGGAGGGCAGTTAGGGGCAAACACGCTGGCAGGGAAGCAATTAGGCATCAATCAGGCTGGCAGGGGAGTGATTAGGGGATGATCAGGCTGGCAGGCAGGAGAGCAGTTGGGAACCAGCAGTACTACCAGGATCCAGCCTAAACAGGCAGTCAGACATCCCTGGAGGGGCCATAGATTGGAGAGG
>PVJN01050042.1:0-15217 GCA_004026805.1 Lasiurus borealis
CCCCTGGTCAATGTAAAGCTCTATGTTATGACTCTTGGTTACAAGGAACAGAAACCAAAGTTAATCTAGCTTAGTAATGAAAAAAAGAAAAATACTATTGAAAAACTGAACAATCAGGTATATCAAGGTCAAAGGACTTAAATGATGTCACCAGGAAGTACATTTCTCCAACTCGTGCTTTGGCCTTCCTCTACATGGGTTTCATTCTCTGCCCTTCCTGGTGACAAAATGATTGTGCAACTCCAGCCCTCACCTAATCCTCTCAGCCACCCCAGCAGAGAGAACTTCTCTTCCTAGTTGCAAAAACACTTCACTCTGACCAACTTTGATCTCTAAATCAATCACTGTGCCCCAGATTGATGTAAGATTATGGGCCAGGATTAAGTTATGTGCCAACCCCTTGAACTAGGATCGAGGTCACTCCCATCCAAACTTTCCTATATAATAGAACCATAATATGCAAATCGACTGAACTGCAGAATGACCAGTCTGTATAACACGTACTGACCACCAGGGGGCAGATGCTCAGTGCAGGAGTTGCCCCCTAATGGTCAGTGCGCTCCCACAGGAGGAGTGCCACTCAGCCAGAAGCCTTTCTCGTCACCTCTGCTGCAGGTGGCCAGTAAGGAGCAAGGGGTCCCAGACTGCAAGAGTCCCAGACTGTAAGAGGGATGTCTGACTGCCAGCTTAGGCCCAATCCCGGCAGGAGGACATCCCCCAAGGGGTCCCAGATTGTGAGAGGAAGCAGGCTGGGCTCAGGGACCCTGCCATAGTGCACAAATTTCGTGCACTGGGCCTCTAGTAAATAATAATGGAGGAAATGTGCTTTCCTCAGGGAAAAAACAGGATTCTATATCCAGAAGATGGGGAAATGGGTATTGGGAAGGTAAAAAACACACTACCCAGCATAGAGCTGGAACCCCAGGCCCAAAGTCCACCTCTTAACCGGGGCTGATATAGGAAAGGCCCTCTGGGAGGGGCAGGCTAGGCCTTGAGGCCCTGCCAAACTGCTTGATGCTTCAGACCAGGCTCAATTGTTTCTCATCAATGTCTCTGGAAACAGGAGCAAAGTTAAAGGCTCTGGAGGAGGCTGTGACCACCCTGGAAGCTCAGTGCCGGGCGAAGGAAGAACACCGGATCGACCTGGAACTGAAGCTGGTGGCTGTGAAGGAGCGCTTACAGAGGTCTCTGGCAGGGGGCCCAGCCCTGGGACTCGCCATAAGCAGCAAGAACAAGAGTGTGGTGAGTCCACTCCCTGCTACACCAGGGGTAGCTGCTCCTTAATGCCTTCGCATGTTACAGAGCTTTATCATCCTTTGGGACTAGGAGTTATGCTCGCCTACAGATAACAAAAGAGCCCTTAAGGGACATGCCATTGGTGACACAGCTAGGAAGGGGACTCTCGCAGCAAGTTCTCTGGCCTGTGTTCTCTCCATGGACGCACTGCCATTTACCTGACTTTGTATCTCTTAGAAGTGGCCTTAAGGTTATTGATAACTACTGTGTGTTGAATAAGAATAACAAACTTGTGTTAATCAAGAAGCACACCATCTTAAGCTGTATTATCTCACATAGTCTTCACAGCAGTCCTATGAGCTAGTACTCTGGTCGGCAAACCACGGCTCACAAGCCACATGCGGCTCTTTGGCTCCTTAAGTGTGGCTCTTCCACAAAATACCACGGCCTGGGCAAGTCTGTTTTGAAGAAGTGGTGTTAGAAAAAGTTTAAGTTTTAAAAATTTGGCTTTCAAAATAAATTTTAATTGTTGTACTGTTGATATTTGGCTCTGTTGACTAATGAGTTTGCCGACCACTGAGCTAGTACTACGTGTATTCACCCCATTTGACAGACAAACTGGTATTTTTATTAAGAATTGGACTGTATGGCTTAGCTGGCATGGCTCAGTGGTTGAGCATCGATCTCTAAACCAGAAGGTCATGGTTCTATTCCTGGTCAGGCATATGCTTGGGTTACAGGCTTGAGCCCTAGTAGGGGCATGCAGGAGGCAGCCAGTCAATGATTCTCTCTCATCATTGATATTTCTATCTCTCTTCCAATCTAAAGTCAATTTTTTAAAAATCTTAAAATAAAAATAACTGGACTGTATTTTTTTATCATAATAGCCCTATCCCTTTACATAATCTGAAAAATAGTAGGAGTGCAATAAATGTTTCAAATGAATAAATGTCCTACTTTCAGACAAGGAAATTAAGACTCAGAGAAATGAAGTAATTTGTCTGATAAGTTCAAGTTATCATTGAGAACTTTCAACTTATTGTTGTCCAAGGTAACAGCTGCCTGGTCAGACCACACCCTATGACTACGAAGTTGGGGCAGTTTCTTTCACCCTACATGTCCCCTCCATGGGGCGTTTCCAACCTAACTTAAAAATTAAGAGCTTAGGATGATTTCCAGAAGATGGTGGCATAGAAATGTAAGAAAGCAAAGTACTGGAGTTAGAGTTCAAAACCACAGTTGTAAGGTTATTCAAGAATCTTCAAGAAACCTCAAAAACAATGGAAAAGGACCAGTCAGAAATAAAGCATACACTGACTGAAATAAAAAATAATATACAGGGATTCAACAGGAGAGTAGAGAATTCTGAGAATCAAATCAACAATTTGAAATATGAGGAAACAAAAAATAGCCAACCAGAAGAGCAAAAAGAAAAAAGAATCCAAAAATATGAAAATAGTGTAAGGAGCCTCTGAGACAACTTCAAGCATACCAACATTCGCATTATGTGGGTGACAGAAGAAGAGAGAGAGCAAGATATTGAAAACCTATTTAAAGAAATAATGACAGAAAACTGTCCCCACCTGGTGAAAGAAAGACACTCACAGGTCCAGGAAGCACAGAGAGTCCCAAAGAAGAAGAATCCAAAGAGGACCACACCAAGACACATCATAATTAAAATACCAAGGGCTAAAGATAAAGAATCTTAAAAGCAGCAAGAGAAAAGCAGTTATTTACTTACAAGGGAGTACCCATACGATTGTCAGCTGATTTCTCAACAGAAACTATGCAGGGCAGAAGGGAGTGGCAAGAAATATCCAAAGTGATGAATAGCAAGGACTACAACCAAGATTACTCTACCCAGCAAAACTATCATTTAGAATTGAAGGTCAGATAAAGAGCTTCACAGACAAGAAAAAGCTAAAGGAGTTCAACCAAACCAGTATTATATGAAGTGTGGAAGGGTATTCTTTAAGGAGAGGAAGAAGAATAAAAATATAAAAAATATAAAAAACACAATGGCAACAAATACATACCTATCAACAACTGAATCTAAAAACCAAAATGAATAAGAAATCTAATGAACACAATAAACTGGTGAATAAAATAGAATCAGAGGCATGGAAATGGAACAAACTGACTATCCTCAGAGAGGAGGAGGGTGGGAGTGGGAAGAAATTAAACAGAGATCTTATATGCATTACCTATGGACACAGACAATAGGGTGGCGAAGGCCTGGGGTAAGATGGGGACTGGGTGGAGGGAGGCAATAAGGGGAAAAAAGAGGGACATCTGTAATCATCTCAACAATAAATATTTTTAAAAATTAAGAGCTTAAAGGCCAGGGACACAGAATCACAGAGGGCTGTTGGACAGGCTTGAAGTGGTTCACTCATCCCAGCTGCTTCCTCCCACCAATAGGCCCTGATGTTCACATTCCAAAAGACTTTCCCTCCACTTTTGACTTTCTGTGACCTTCAGAGATAAATTTTTCTCCAAATTCCCTACAAGCTAAGCTGTTAATATATCCCATGTAAGAAACTGCATCCAGTAAGGTAGTAAGCAATCATGTGGAAAATTTCAGGGTAGTATAGAAAATTAGAAGGAATGCAGGAGAAGTAGAAAGGACAGTGGGGTAGGAAATTTAGCTCTCCCACTCCCCAGACATGTGACCTTGAGCAGTGACTTGACCTTCCTACTTTTCTTATCTTTACAGTAATATGACTAATAGTACCTACTTCATAGGCTTGAAGAGTCTCAATAAACTAATCTGCACAATGCTAATATATAGTGAGGGTTTAGTCATTTCAGCTGTCATTAGCTTATTCCGAGGCCTTCGAGTACCTTCTTCCCTCATCCTGTTTGATGCTAGTATGTGTGTATAGTGCCCTCTGTATGCATTCTTTGGAGGGCAGGCTGGGTGTGTAGGTGCCAGCATTAGACTTCACCTATGTAATTATTTCTTGTCATCGACAGGCAACTGCAAATAAACCCCAGAACAATCCTCCAGAGCAACCTCTCCCTGTAAACTGTGTTTCTGAGTTGAGGAAGAGAAGCCCATCCATTGTAACCTCCAACCAAGGAAGAGTGCTGCAAAAAGCCAAGGTACAGCTCCAGATAGTTTTCCTTGGTAGTAAGAGCTACAACCTGTGAACTGAAAGGTCGTGGGTTTGATTCTGGTCAAGGGCACATACTTTGGTTGCAGGCTCAATGCCCAGCCCCAGTCAGGGTGCATGCAGAAGGCAACCAATCGATGTGCAGTGAAATGTTTTTATCCTACAAGTCACACTAGACTATTCCACAAACTGATCTGTCTTGTCTTTCTGTGCTTCAGGAATGGGAAATGAAGAAGACCTAGAAAGAGGATGAGAATTTTATCCAAAGGAAATATCAGCTTGTCCATCTAAAGCGGAAATGCTTTTTTTCACAAGGAGCTCTCAGAAGACTGAAAGTAACCCCCACTCTCTGGGGCACTCAAAAGACCAGCCTTTATTGTTTGCATGATCAAACGGGGTATAAGGAGAGAAGAAGTAGAAGGGACGAGGAAGATGAAGGGCATCCCTATATAACTTTACAGAGGGTGGGAAATGGGGGTGGAGGGAGACAGACATCTGCACAGTTGTAAAGGTTTTGTTAAATGTCTTTGCCTTCCCTTGGGAAGAAATGAAAGCACGTGTGAATAAGCCATTCCATCCCATTCTCAGCATCCCATTCCTAGTCCTTAAGGCAAAGGAAGGCAGTGCTGAAGCATCAGTGATGCAATAGAGAGAGGTGACTTGATCATCCAAGCACATTTGTGTTGGGCATTATTGACAGCCTTTGGGCAAGATAAAGAGGCTGAAAAATCGACAGAACTATCCCTGCCTGCATAAAGGTGAACAAAAGCTATAGAGAACATGCAAATTCTACAATCATTCCTCATCTGCTTTAGGCTGATGCCGTGACCAGAACTCCAGATTTGAGTTATTTTCAAATCAGAGATCTAAGGAAGCAGCAGGCAAGGAGAGGTTCGGTAGCTGACATATCTTCAGCTCTGAGTGATGTGCAGTGACCGGAGCATGGATTGCTAACGTCCACAAGAAGTTTTGAGCTTTGTAGAGTGGGGTCATTTGCTGTCAATCAAGTCCTTTACCTATTTTATATGACACTCTGGCTCCAGGAGTTATGGTTAAGACATGTAGGAGACACTCTTAACATGTTTATCCTCATCTTGCACTCAAGAAGCCCACCTGTCTGCTCTTCCACATCTGCCATCAAGTAAAACTATCAGGGAGAACCAAGAGGAGAGTGGCCCATTCCTGCCACATGAGTGCCTTTCACAAGCACTTGATATTCTTATAGAGGAGCAAGGACCTCCTGGGCAGTCTCCTGGCTGTGCCCCTAACTACTTTCTCAACGCTGTAGGCATTTTATAATTCTACCACATTTCCCTCCAATAAAGACAAAACCATTTAGCTGTAGGAGCTCAGAGGATAAAGCTCAAGGGGAGAGAAGGGAAATCCCATAATAACCTCTGGCCACTCTGCTAGAGGCTTCACATACTTGACCCTGCCTAAGGCTTTACATACTTGAAGCCTCATCCAAACTTTTCCCCCCTCTGAGGTAGCTGGAGACCAGAGCAAGAAAAATAACCTGACCCAAAGCACCCAGCTGGTCAGTGGTGGAGCAGAAGTTTTGGGGCTTATAGAGCCTGTATCCAGCCAGGGCTGGATTTGAGCCCTGCCTCTGCCACTTAACAGTTGAGACTTTGGGAAAGTCACTTGACCCCTCTCATTCTTGTTTTCCTTACCTATCAAAACCAGGTTAACAATAGTATGTGCCTCCCAAGACCATTGGGGGAATTAAGTGGGATAATACATGGCAAGCATCTTATACAGTGTCCAAGTAATAGTAAACATCTAATCAATAGTGGTTCTTATTACTGACTTTTACATGGTAATCACAACCACCAAAAGCTATAAGGCAACAATCTGTAACTGAGTTTTCATCCAGATTCTACCCAAGTATATTCAGTAACAGGCACTCACCTAATCTGGATTGTCAATATGCTTTTTAAAATGTGAATCTGAAATGTCACCTGACAACCCAATTGTGTCATTGTTTCCCACGTGGTTATTTTGAGATTAAGTGTCTTTTTCCACCAATAAATCTTAAAACTCTTTGAGAGATAGACCCTAGAAAATTAATAATTAACCTTTTTAAAGAATCTTTATTTATTTATTTAAATATATTTTTATTGATTTCAGAGAAGAGGGGAGAGGGACAGACAGAAACATCAATGATGAGAATCATTGACTAGCTACCTTCTGCATGCCCCTACTGGGGATCGAAACCTGGGCATGTGCCCGGACAGGGAATCAAACTGGTGACCTCTTGGTTCCTGGGTCAGTGCTCAGCCACAGAGCCACACCCAGCTGGGTTATTAACATTTATTGAACACTACCATGCATCAGGCTATGTTAGCCAGAACCAGACAGGCAACCTGTGCAGTAAGGCTTAACAGGGCTCTGTGCTTGGTCGATTGCCCTGCTGTTGCCCTTTTAATATGTTTAGAACAAGAGATTCCACATATTCCGTTTGTCCTTTAAATCAGTGGTCACCAACTGGTGGTCCGTGAGATCGAAAAGGTTGGTGACTGCTGCTTTAAATTATGTAGGCAGCCCTGGTGTTAACTAGTTGTTTTTCTAGGCATTATCCCTTTAGTCTTCACTAAAATCCTGTGACATAGATCCTGTTATCTAAGTTTTTACAGTTCAGGAAATGGAAACCAGAAAGGTTAGATAATTGGCCATAGCCGACAGTTAGGAAATGTGGAAACCAGAAAGGTTAGGTAATTGGCCAAAGCCCACAGTTAGGAAGTGCTGTGGCTACCACTTGAAAGCAAGGTCTGACCCTACAGGCCTTCTTCTCAGTTCCAAATGGATAAAGGCTCCATTTCGTTCATTTCTCCCCCTCCCCTTGCACTGCAGCACTCAGAAGTACAGTAGCATTTAATAAATAGATGAATGAATGTATGCAGCACATTTGGTCTAAGTTGAACAACTAAGAGAAGTATAAAGAAAATGGCTAGCCCTAGCCGGGTTAGCTCAGTGAATAGTGTTGACCTGCGAACTGAAGGGTCCTGAGTTCGATTCCCATCCAGAGCACATGCCCAGGTTGCCAGCTCAATCCCAGTAGGGGGTATGTAGGACGCAGCCGAACAATGATTCTCTCATCATTTAGTGTTTCTATCTCTCCCTCTTCCTTCCTCTCTGAAATCAATAAAGATACATTTTATTTAAAAAAAGAAAATGGCTAAAGCATAGATGCCAGTTCTTGCTTACTAAATGCTTTGTTTGTTGTTTTTCAAAGTACAGGCTCATGGATCTGAGGTGGACTTGAAGCTCCAACCTTCCCAACACTCCCAGATGTTTGAACTATCAAATTTCTAGTGTCAGATTCTTAGTGGGGGACCTTGGGCAGGTTTACCAACTCTCTGAGCCTCAGTTTTCTTAAATGTAAAAGGGGATCATAATTCCTTTTTAAGTCATGTTGCTCTGCCCCTAAGGCCAAAGGAAACATAAGATGTTAACTTCAACATATCTGAGTTGGGCCTTGGATAGAATATAAACATGCAAAATTCCAGTTCTGTCCTCATGGAATTCACAGAGAAGCAGAGAGAAAATCTGGCCCAAATACATACAGGTAACCCATGTTCTGGTGAATGCACTCAAATAAGAAAGGCACACTTCTCATCCTTTAAAAAGTACTTTTTTAAAACCTTGGGGACTATCCAGTAATTAGTCTGGATATGCCCTCAACCCCAGTCACCAGTCACATCCTGTCAGCTTTCCATACTAAACCTAAAATACACCCACTTCTTCCTATTTCCACTCATTCCATCAAACTTCATCAATTCATTCAACAAATATTTACTGAGCATCTGTTGTACCAGATGTCAGAAATCACAGCTCTGAACAAGACAGCCTCATGAAGCTCATACTCATTTTAGGAGAACAAGCAAATAAAATACTACTCTGGAAACAAAAATGCGCTGGACACACCTAAAATAGCTATTTTAAATAATGTCTTCGTTGAGGTGACCCTAGGACCCTTGCATGGACTCTTCCAACAGCTCGTCTCCTTACCTGTTTCACACATCCTGAAATCTCCTCCCTACAGCAAAGTGACTTCTTTAAACATGTACAGGCTTTGTAGCATGTCCCCATTGCAATTAAGGTAAGACTCTTTCAAAAATTTTTGAACTACATCAGGGTATTGTTCACACACCAAAAAGAAATCTCTACCCTAATGGAATTAACATTTTAGTAGCGGAGGTGGTTGGAGGGAAATGAGAAAATTGGAAGAAGAAAAGCAGGGAACAGTGATGAAGGAAGGAGGGATATCAGGACCCAATACAGTGGTACCTCGAGATACGAGTGCCCTAACATACGAGATTTTTGAGATACGAGCCATCGAGCGAGTGATTTTTGCTTTGAAATACGACCAACGTTTGAGATAGGAGTAATTGCGTGGATCGGCCGGCTGCACACGACCCACCAGTTTACTGCGACTCAAGCGTCTCATAGTTTCCCACGCCTCAAGGTTACGGAACGAATTAAACTCATATCTCGAGGTACCACTGTATTTTATTTTCAACATATATTGTTACTGATTTCAGAGAGGGAGAATCATTGATCAGCTGCCTCCTGCATGCCCCCACTGGGGACTGAACACACAATGCAGGCATGTGCCCTGACCGGGAATTGAACCACTGAGCCACAACTGCGGGGCTGGATCCTATGCAGTATATTAAATCCTTCGGGTGATCTGTCAACGCCTAACCACGCGTCTGGTCACCGCCCCTTCCTCCAGAATTTCAGTCCCTTTCTCGCAGTACTCTTCCCCTTCACGGGACCACTTTCACCTACACACGCCACAGCTTTCGGTTTAAATATTATTTCCTTTAGGAAAACTCCAAACACTCGGCCATATTGTACTAGTCTTCCGCAACACCATAACCCTCACCTTTAAACTGCGGTCCTATTTTGACTTTATATCGCGTTTGCATTTGTTTTGTCGTTTATAAATTTCACATAAGCTCCAAAAGAGCACCTCTGGGGTCCCCGCGGAGCAAGCGGCTAGCGCCGCGCCTACGTCGTTGCAACAGAAACACACACAACGCGCAGGACGCGCAGAGAACCGGAAGTGCTGCGACCCGGCCTCGGTAACAGACCGGCGCGCCGGAAATGAACGTTCGCTTCCGGCATCCGGGAGTGGGAACGGCCCGCGAAGGCTGCCGGGAAGCGTGGTTTTTTGAGTGGGCGTTTCTCGCCACTCGGAGCCAGTGCGCGTGCGCTGCCTCTGTCGGCCTAGGTCGGGGACATGGCCGCGCGGTCCTTGTGGGCGGTCCGGCGGCGGGTACAGCACCTCTTGGCCTCGGCGGCCGCTTCCGAGGGCAGGTAAGCCAGCGGAGCCCGCCGAGGGCCGGGGATGTGAGGGCCAGGCGGGGTGAGCGAGCCGCAGGGGCGGTGGCGGACAAAAGGACTCCTCAAGGCTTCTCGGCCGCTCCGAGCTGGCGCGCGCCGCCCCGTTTTGCAGAGCGGCAAACTGAGGCCCGCCGCCGTGCTCCCCTGCCAGGCGGAGAAGGCGGAGAGAGCCGAGGCCGCGTCCTCGGAGGTGGGAAATGTCTTCAGCCCCGAACATGGGTTGCATGGGGCGGGCACCTCTCCCGCCCCCGCCCCGCGGCTGCGGTGTCTGTGGGTGGATGGGGATCCTCTCCCCCGACCCCTGGGTGGCTTCAGGCCAGTCCCTTCCCCGTTTTCCGGGCTCCACTTTACTGTCAGGAAAAAGGGGGCTCGGAACTGGTGTCTCCCCAAACGGCCCTTCCACCTGCCGTTGGGGTCTGTGCATCCCAGTTGCTGTTTTTTATCCATGGGCTGGGGCCGTGTTTAGTGATCATTTGTGACGATTGTACAACTCTGGGTAATTTTTTTTTGTATCAGTTCCCGGTTTAATTGAGGAGACGAGTTTGGCAATGTTGAGTTAACTTCTCAGAATAATATTTTCAGACTGGAAACAAATTCAGGGGTCCAGAATGGGCGCTTGTAATTAGTAAGCAATGTTAATTTATTAATTTATTCTCAGGAGTGAGTGATTCCCTGTGGGTTACTTCCTCCTTGGAATGAAGAAAAATGGCTGAGTTTATGTGGGTGGATAAGGTTGGACCTCTGAAATGTAAATTAATCCGGGGGGTAGGGGGGAGGGATCCGAAAATTTACTGTTTGCAAAACTGTTTGTCATCTTTTTATGCTAACACACCTGATCCAGCAAGCACCCCGCCCCGGCACCTGGCTGAGAGGTTGGATTCGGGCCTTTCCTGAAAGTCTTTGTGGCAGGTGGTGATGTCGGGAAAGTGACCAGGAGAAAAATGGCTCCTCCTGATAAAATTTACCCCCACTCGAGTTCCGAAGCAGCGGGAATGGAAGGGATTGGCCACGGGACTGGAGTTCTGGCCACTTTGTCTTTAAACCGGCCCTCAGAAGGTTTTGACCTACTTTCTGTTGAATAAATATGATTTGTTAGGGGTTTATGAAGAAGATTATTTCATGTGTATAATCTGACACCAGTGAATTCAGGACTGGCCTGGAAGTCTGGGAATATAAAAGTCTTGCCTACACCTTATACTAGCTGTTCCCTCTTCCCTTTCTTTACCCTCTTAAAACCTTTGCTTGGATGTCACTTCAATGCGCACTCCTCAGTCTATGACAGTTTATGTGAATACACCATTTTGAAAGAGTTTTTTTGTATGATTTTCTTGATAATTCTACTTATCGTCAAATTATGAGGATCCAGGAGGTGTATTGGAAACCTCATTGAAGAAAAGTCAGAGGTGCTACGATCTAAGACCTACAAACTATAACCCCTACTCCAAATTTCCTCCTATATGAACTGAATGCAATGGCAAACAGCTGTATAAAATTATAGATTATAAGTATAATTGAATGCAAAGATCTTTCTTATTCACCTGTTTATAATTCACAATCCGTAACATATAGTGTTTTATGCATATTTAATTGACCTGATTTTGCATATAGATAGGTTACCATCCCAGAATTTTTCTTATTCAGCACAGGTTCATTCTCTCCCCTAAAAGCCTTACTTACAGTTTGCAATCAAGAAGACTTAGAATTCTAGATCTAACTTCAGTTTGACAAAGTCCCTGTACTGGCTTTCTTTTTCCCCCAACTATAAAATCAAGGATTGAACCAGCTTTATGGCTTTGTGTTTTGAATGCCCCCACTGATTCTGATTATCCGAACTTGGTTTCTTCTTGCTAATTTTTGTGTCCCTATTTCTGGCTATTTCTACTGCCTGGTGCCAGTATCCTGATTCTAGAGGATACTAGCTATGTGATCCTGAACAAGTCTTAAGCCTCTCTGAGCTCTGGTTTTCTCATCTGTAGAATAGGCATGATCATAGTTCTTATCTCACGCATTGTTATGAAATGAAAAGATGATTTAAGTAAAATCTTAAAAACAGAATATAGTATTTAGTAAGCATTTTATAATTGTTCATATTGTTATTGTAACTGAAAACACTTGTCCTAAGTTCAGTCTGGAAACTTTCAGTCTCTGAACTCTGTTATAGCTGTTGACTATGATGATGGCATTTCTTCATTATGCGCTACTCTCTCCTACTTAGGGGATATCTGCATCCTTTGAGCACTGCCACCCAGAGAACTGCTGGCGAGGACTGCAGTTCTGAGGATCCTCCTGATGAACTTGGGCCCTCTCTTGCAGAAAGAGCCTTAAAGCTAAAGGCTGTTAAACTGGAGAAGGAAGTCCAGGATTTAACAGTGAGTAGATTTTATATTATGTGTTCTTCACATTCTCTCTCTGGTTAAATATCCAAGTAAAGTTTTTTATGTCGATTATCACTGACTAAGGATAGTAATCTCTTTCAGTTCCCTATTTTGTTACAATATTTGGATTTTTTTTTAAATATATTTTATTGATTTTTTACAGAGAGGAAGGGAGAGGGATAGAGAGTTAGAAACATCCGTGAGAGAGAGACATCGATCAGCCGCCTCCTGCTCACCCCCTACTGGGGATGTGCCCGAAACCAGGATACATGCCCTTGACCAGAATCGAACCTGGAACCTTTCAGTCCGCAGGCCGACGCTCTATCCACTGAGCCAAACCGGTTTTGGCAATATTTGGATATTTTACATTTTGGTAGCTTCAGAGGAGATACAATGCCTGGCATGTGATTGACAATAAATTGTTGAATGACACGTTATTTATCATTACACTCTGCTGATCATACTACATTTGGCATACTGCTCCCAGTACTGGGTTGACAAACACACTTTGATGAAGATATTAGAGTAATTGCGAAACAAGACCAACTATATGGTAAAGAGGTTGGAAAGCATGTTTTATAACTGCATTTAAAGGAACCAGGGATTATAAAAATGAAAGAGACAAAGACTAATGAGACTAAAATAACTGCCTTCAAATAAATGACACATTTTTTTAATTGTGCTTTTGTTTGTCTTAGAGTTCATTCAGTGAACAAAAGTTGAACAGTGGTAGTGTTGGTTGAATATGAAAAAGAAAGCTTTTCTCAAGATGAGCTTGAAAACTGTTGATATGTTCAAGCTAGCAGGCTAAATGATAGCCTTTCAGGGCTTCTATAAAGAGTAGGTTTCTGCTTTGGGCATTTGGAGTAACTGGTAGAAGATTCCTACAGTTCCTTTTTTTCTTTTAATTAAAAACCTGGCACAAGGCTAAAATTTGTAAAGTCTGCAAAAACATTCTTTCCTACCAAAAAGCATTTGTTTTCTCATCGTATTGACTTTGCTTTTGATGGTTAGGTGAGATACCAGAGAGCTCTAGCTGATGGTGAAAACATAAGAAGGCGAACCCAGAGATGTGTAGAAGATGCCAAGATATTTGGTGAGAGATTTATTCACAATAAAGAGTACCTTTAACTTTAAGGCCACTTACTAACAGTTCTCAAACTGAACATAGTGAAAACACATCTGAGTACTTAACTGAACCTTACCCTTCCATTATTACCATAGGCTTTCTATGCTGCTTATGGGGAATGTCGTCAAGTGAACCATTTACTAAAATAAAGCTTGTCTTTAGTTTGACCAAACTTTTATTATTTCCTTTTCAAGCATGTACATTTAACATTCTAGTGCTCATTACAAATAATTGTGTTTAACTCATTAACAAGTGAATCATTAAGATGGTCAGAGAATAATCCATAAAACAGACACATTGGCAATCAGGTTTGCTGAAACTTGCTTCATAGTAGCAAAATTGGTCTATATAGTGCAATAATCAATTGCATCTCCACCAAGAAATTTTTATGAGTGTAGTCAAGATTTGTATTATTCTCAGTACTCTACAACTTGCTAAATCATCAAATAACTCAGAGACAAAAGCTTGGTCCATATGGAAGCAGATAACTCTGGAAGCTGTGCTAGATTACATTAATTCTCTTTGGTCCATTTCAAAGACTTTCAGACATTTTTCTCTACATGCATCTCATTCCAAATGTGTTCAGAACAGTGTTAGTTGAGTAACAGGACTTCAAAGGTAAAGGGCAAATCTGTGGTTATTTGCTGTACTCACAATTTATTAGGTAACATTATACTTTCGCTACACATAGAAGGAAAGTGCTTGAAGGGCCCTTAGATTCTATCTTGCCCAGTCTTCTTTTACAGATAAGATGACAAAAGTGAATTTGTGATAGATGAAGACTGAGTTCATTGTCTCCTGACCCCTAACCTATTATTCTTTCTCTTGTGTCACACTACTTATAGCAGGCAGTTGGAGACCCATTGTGTCTTAATTTTCTTTCCTATTTAGCCAATCCTCAAAATAAACCATTCTTTTACTCACCTTTAGCATGGTCTTTTGTCAACTAATTCTTTTATTATTGCCTCCCATGAAATGCTAATATCTTGTCCCAATGAGAATGCATACCTCAATATAACTGAGACTGAAATTTTCCAAATTTACATAACTCGCTGCTAAAAATGAATAGCAACAAAAATACAAGAAGCATAAAAATGGCTTTAAAGGACCTATTCCTGAGCCCATTATAAATAGTCTTACCTAGTTCTTGGGTTCTACATCTGCCTACCATCCTAGTAGGCTTCCTAGTCATGTGCCTTCCAAGAGAAACTGGCTTGTCCGTTGGGTTGATGATGATCCCTGAGTCCTTCCTGTGTGGCGACCTTCCCACTTCTTGGTGTGGCCAGTATACTAGTCACCTCTCTGGCCCTTCCCCAAACTCCATCCCCAAAGGCAGAGTGATTTCCTCATAAACACTAAAAGTGTCTGGTTTCTCCGTAGGAATTCAGAGTTTCTGTAAGGACTTGGTAGAGGTGGCAGACATTTTGGAGAAGACTACCGAGAGCATTTCTGAAGAAACAGAGCCTGGGGACCAGAAGCTCAGCCTTGAGAAGATCTTCCGAGGATTGTCACTTTTGGAAGCAAAGCTGAAAAGTGTGTTTGCCAAGCATGGCCTGGAGAAGATGACCCCCATCGGTGACAAATACGACCCACATGAGCATGAACTCATCTGTCATGTGCCGGCTGGTGTTGGGGTGCAGCCTGGCACGGTGGCATTGGTAAGGCAAGACGGCTACAAGCTTCATGGCCGCACCATTAGACTTGCCCAGGTGGAAGTGGCAGTGGAGTCTCAGAGAAGACTGTGAATGGGCCGTGAGGAACTGAATGTCCTTCAGAGTGCATCACCTGTGTTTCCTTTATTTATTAAACTGGGTTTGTATTGTACATGAGCTACTTCATGTGATCTTTCTGGGTTTAGTCATATTGGCTTTCTTTCTAAGACACTCTGTTTCCTGAGACCTGTTTGGTCTGTCTCATCAGGAGTCTTACTGTTGGGCATTTGAACAATGTGACAAGTGGCCTTTATCAAAATATGTTTAAGAAAATTATCTTTACACTTGTACTCTGAT